>PRKT01001088.1:0-62500 GCA_003671525.1 Saccostrea glomerata
CCTCCCTTCTCCAAGGCCGTAAGTGCCGAGCATAGGCCTAAATTTGCAGCTCTTCACCGGCAATGGTGACGTCTCCATATCAGTGAAATATTCTGGAGAGGGACGTTAAACAGTATACAATCAATCAATCAATCAATCGTTATCTACGGAATGGAGTACATGTACTTAAAGGGAGATTATTAGATGAATATATATGATTTCAAAAGGGTTTGAAGACCGGTAAGAACTTTAAACGTTAATTTACAGTAACATACCAATGTGCAAGCCTTCCTCAATGTTCTTCATGTGTCCATGTGATGTGTCGATGTGATTATTTCCCTCTTAACTCGAGTGGCGGTCTACTTCAAATTATTCTGACCTTTATGCTACTACTAACGGAAGTCTAGTAACTGCATGTATTCACAGATACAAATATAAATAATGGAGGTTTTGTCATTAATTTCCCTTAACCCATTGAGTGCCATTGAATATGTGAACATTTGCAGTTTACTATAAATTAAAGTTACGATAAAAAAAGCATACATGTACACCTACATTGTATTTTATACAATATTTTTATATATGTATAGATTGGTTTTGATAGCTAGGCTTTATTAAAGAGTCATTCAGGAATTAATAAATTAATTAAAAACATTTTACAAAAGAATTACTATAGAACATGATGCAAGTATTTGATTTCAATTAAATTTGTTTATGTTTTTATGTTCCTATTAAATGAATATCTAACACATAATGCCAAATTATATACTGCAAATATCAAACATAGTTGTTTAAAACTTTGTTCCAGAGAGAAACTATTGAAGGGAACTTTTCACTACAATAATGAAATTAATTATTATGGTGATATTATACGTTGCCCTTTGGAAATATGATTTTTCCTGGGCGAAGAAATCTTCATGTCTGCCGACCATTCAGGTAATATTTTTTTATTATACCGAATCAAGCACAATGCAGGAAATATAAAGAAAATCTAATAAAGCATACATTTGAATAAGTACAATATGAAACAGGTTTAAATTACACCACTAGCCGCGCATCATAAAAAAACCTTGACAATTAAGTCATTCAAATTTATACTCTGGTAACATAAAGGATACGGAGATAACGAACAGTATTCAATATCAAAGTCTAAAAACAAATACAAAATATGAGCAGAACAAACACGGATCTCTAAATTACCAGAGGTTGGATCAGCTGCCATAGAAGAGTGAACAACCCCAAGCTTGGGCACTCTTTTTTCAATATATATATTTTATAATTTTATATCGTTATATTAATCAACGACATATACAATCTAACGCAGTAGTAATCATCTCACTCGTCGCAATGTAACGTCACAATTGTGGATCACGAAGTGAAACACGTTTTGTTGCAGGGCAAACACGACGGTCACGTGACTGACTCGGCCAATCAGATTTTATTTTAAAAGTTATTAGTTTAATATGAAGTTAAATAAGGTTCATTGCAGCTAAGGTGTTCCCGACTGGTTTATATTATTTCCCATATGTTATTTTTCATAAATGTGATTTTTTTTATTACCTTGTGTTTAGAGATTTCATTCTTATTGATTTGATGAAAAAAAAAATCTCTTCTCTATAAGATGAACTTATTTCTGAGGCTAGAATGGAATCAGAATTCAATGAAAAGATAAGACTAAGGATGTTTTTCGTCAGAAATTATCTTTGCTATTTTTATTTTAATCAACCTAAATCAATGTAAAAAAAAAAGATAACATAAGATGAAGTTCATTTATTAAGCCATTTTTTAAGGAAGGAACATGGAAAATGCATAAAATGCTTCGAACGCTCAAAACTTATAGATTATTTCATAAGACCACACTCTTTCGTACATTATAATGCAGTTAACTACTGTAGTAGTAAATTTCAATTCAAATTATGTCCAAAAATGTTCGACATCTGTTGAGACATTCGCGAGCGGGATAGGAAAACAGGAAATAAATGATCGGGTTTATACAATTATTCAGCATTATACAAAGATTGGATATTGAGTAGCTTATTGCAATTCCAGAGCAGAAATCATACTCAGCATTTACAACACTACAGAGTGACGTAAAGTATTGTTACATGTATATATAACGGAGTTGAACTGACAATAAATATGGCAATTATAGCGACAAACATAATAGACATTGAATGCGACATATGTGTATAAGTTTGTTCATATGGACATGCTGCTGCCTTAATGTTTTTATTTTCTTAATATGAAAAAACACGATAAGTATCAAAGGCAAAAAATAAATATATGACAATAATACAAAATCCGTGAGACAACCATTTTTAGAAGTTAAAATATTTTTTAGTTCCAAAGTTATTATTGTACCATGAACAAAAGCTGTAGCAGTACTTAGTACCCAAATAAAGCTGGAAATCCGAAAAACTTTTCGACACGTAATTTCAACACTTTGAAGCGGCGATGAAATCAATTTACAACGTAAATATGCGAACAGAACTATGTGTAAATTTGCTGCATGTAGAAAAAAGATAATTATAATGATGTATATTGCTATTTCCATATAAATTTTGATTATTCCAAAATAGTCATGTAGTAGTAAAACAAATCGGGAACAAGATGCTAGAACATCAGCAATTCCCAGACAAGCTATACATGTGTAAGTTGGTGTGTGTAAATTTTTTTTTCACAAAAATTATTATGATTGTGAAAAAGTTCCCAACTATCCCAATTATGAAAAATACTATTGCAATCATTAAAGTCACTTAAGAGATTGTAGTTTTATTGTTTGTGATTTCCTTATAGGCTGCTATATTATCTGAAGAACTTTGTAGACTTCTGTTGTTCTCCAATAAAGATAAAAACCAGTCTTCTTCAGTTCTGTTCCAACCCATATCCCTATTTAAAACAATGTATATGAGTTACAAAAGTTAAACATTCATCTTAGTTAAAAATAAATTGCGTTATTTATTTAATCAAAGTCTCATTTTTCTTTTTAGCAATAAATCACCACCTGCAACGGGAAAGTTAATGCAGAAAGTAAGGCGCTTGTGTGTGTATGAGGGCGTGTAAGTGTGACCTTGATCAAGGCAGAAGTTAGGTATATTTTATAGGAATTAATGTGGATGCTTCTTGGATTATAGAAATGCTCTTGTGCGAAGATATACCAAGGTATCTGGTGCCTTTGTTTACAAAAATAATTTGGTATCTTCAATGTGTGGATATTGTCACAACATAAACACTGGTGTCATCCTAAATCATTCAGTCAGGTCTAATCTAAAGCACAACATAATACTTTTGCTCTAAACCTAACGAGAACGTTAAAATGTTTCAATTCGTTGGACAGGTCAGGGCGTTTATAATACTCAGTATGGAAGTCAAGAACGATAATAGAAAGTAGCGATAAATATACATCATATACGCTTAAATATTTTTCTGTCAAATCTGACAACAATATTTGTATACACCCAACAGAAAACTTTTTTTTCTCAAAAAGTCTGAAAAAAGTATCGGAATCTTTGGTATAAGAAATCTTATTGTTATAAATTTAATTATTTGTATCCTTTTTGTTATTTTTCTCAGTTATCCAGATGGTTTGATATGCATAATTCTAAGAGAAAGGATCATCTATAAATGCATTTTAAATGTCATTTAGGAGGGTTTTTTGTTTGTTTATTTGGTTGTTTGTTTTTTTGTTTGTTTGTTTTTTTTTACAATATTTAGTCGTCGAAATTATACAATTTGATGTAATTTCATTATCAAGCAAGTAAAAATAAATATATAATTACCTTTGATTGTCTGTGGTTACTTTACGTCTCGAATGAGTAAATGCCTTTTATTCTACAATCAGAAATCGTCTTATGATAATTATTCACTTTATGATAAATATCAAAATACTTCTTTTTTCTGTTTTTTTTTCAGTTTTTAGGGTAGGAAACTCTTGAAATAGCAATTTTTCTATATTTGTAGGAAATGCAATATGTGAACTTGAATTTGAAATATACTAGATAACATTTTCTATGATCAAAAATGTTATCTTTTATTGGTATATTTAACAGCAAGAATCCGACATGCTAAATAATAGTATGAGATTAATCTTTCGAATATTGTGGTGGTTTGATAGTATATTGCTTTACGTCCATTTATAGAATTTTTACTCTTTTGACGCCACTACTTGCCGGTGGAGAGCTGCAAATTTTGTCCTTTACTCAGTACTGAGGGCCATTGAGCAGGGAGGGATTCTTTCGTGCAAGCACCTACTGCGACGCTGGACCTCGGTTTATACGGTCTCATCCGAAGAATCGATCTCCACGTCCCATTTGAACCATTGGTTTGAAGAGATGTGCAACAACCATTTTCGCAGACACTGGCTTGTATCCAGCAGTTATAGAATCTCATTATAGCCTTGATTTCCCTTTTCAAAATGACCATTCAAAAAGTTCAAAGGAACCGGATAGACTTTAGAATAAATGTGATGAGGACCTTGACTGATGAAAGGCAAGACTCATTTTGAAGAAACATCAAGCTTATTTGGTTAATTGTATGATAGATTTTCTTGACCATGCTTCCGTTTGTTAAATTGGTAACACGTTTAATATTGTACAAGTCAAATATTACTAAGCTAAGCATTACAATTTAGTCCCATAAGACTGCTTTAAAAGGAAATATTACATGTACTGTATTATAAAAAATATATTATTTTTTTTATCGAACAATTTGGAATAGAAAAAAAATGGGATACGAAAATATGTTTAAAATGTTTCAAATTGAAACTATCTAACAGTCTATAATTTAACTACTTTTTTATTTTTCATTTAAAAATGGAGTTCTATAATAAGCTTCATTCCTTATAATTTAATTTCAATGCAAAGAATGAGTCAATATTCCCCCAAGAATAAAGCTTCACATTGATTAAAGTTTAAAAGTGACGTCAAGCGGAGTAATACGTTTTTGACGTAACTCATTGTGACGTAGGCAAGTTATGTTATATGAAATTAATAAAATCAAATGACGTGTTACAAGTAAAATTTAATTATTTATAGAAAATTGAAAGAACATACGTTGATAGTAATTTTAAAGTGGCAATATCACGCACCTCTTCAAAAACAGACTTGTTAAAATTTAAATTATAATCATTGGATGAAGAAGAAACGAGACCTCGGCAACATTTGCGTGGGGCTCGCGAAGGCTCTACCCTACAGGTTTGTTGATACATGCATTTATTTTTCGTATCTCCATAGCTTTCAAAGAAAAAAAACAGTGTAAACTCAACATAAAAATGCACTTATGACATATAATAATTATGGCCATTAGAAGTGCAAATTGTATTGGACTGCTGAAAGATATTTTGTTTGACATTTTACCGCGATGAAGTATGATTTGGTGGATTTTCGTTTCCTGCACCCCAATACACAAAGCGTCAACATTTGTACTTAATCATGTCAAATTCGTCTGAATGCAGGCTAAAATGTTAACTATTGTTAATTTACCGGAGAGTTAAGATATTTTGATTCTGAGAATTGCTTTTAACTAATATTCCATTATAATTCTAAACCCTACATTGCATGCACGTGCCATTTTAGAAATCACGTGGTACAAGTATAAACAGGTCTCAGTTGTACGACCCTTGATTTTCCGGCAGATTCTAATTACGTTAATTTTGTTTGAGGAGAGAATATTCATTTTTCTCCAAATGCTTACTTCAACTTTTTACCTTATTCCTGAATGAAATATTGGGTAAATTTGAATGAAAAAGCACACGATTTGCAGTCGTATTGTCGCTTTAAAATCCTGTTACTCAAATTAAAAAAAAAGCATGCTCCTGGATTTTAAGAATTTTTTTTTTCAGAAGCATTATATACCGGTCACGGTAGCCTAGTGGTAGAGCGTTCGCTTCGTGATCGGGAGGCCCGGGTTCGATTCTCGATCGCGGCGCCGCGTCATACCTAAGACGTAAACATAGGTAGTGACTGTTCCTTCGCCAAGCGCTCTGCACTAGAAGTGAAAGTCACGGGTCTTTCGGATATGACCTTAAAAACGTAGGTCCCGTGTCACGGTAGGCGTTGACACGATAAAGAACCCTCACTACTCAATGGCCCTGAGTGCCGAGTATAGGTCTAAATTTGAAGCCCTTAACCGGCATCGGTGACGTCTCCATATGAGTGAAAAATTCTCAAGAGGGACGTTAAACAATATACAATCAATCAATCAATCAGAAGCATTATAATATTAAAATGGATAGTTTTTGCGAGAAAGGAGTTTGTGCGGAAAATTTAACAGCTTCAACATGGCTACCGTTGGCATGGAAACCTAAAAAGGGAATAATTTTATCCAGAAGTGTTCCCACTAATCCCTTAGCCGATTGAAAGGAATCTTCATAGAAATAATAAACAGTAATTGTAGTTGTAAAAATATTATTTGAAATTTTCAAACCACCCATTGATAGCATGGAAACAGAAACAAAATGCTTAACTTCGTTTTTCTCACAAACTACGAAGGCAATTCTTTTGAAATTTGTGAGGAATGTTCCTTTTATTCTGGCAAAGTAATTTCTTTTGAAAAATTAAAATATTTTGCAAACAGTTGCCTTTGAAATGAAAGAAACAGAAAATGGCTAATATACATGTACACATGATAAAATGTTTTCCAATTATGAGGAAATTTACAGAAATTATAGTTAGACACGTTATTTGTTCAGTCAATATTAAAAAAATAGCTTTATGCCGATCGTTGCTTTGGAAACAGGAAAAAGGTGAATCTTTTTCATTTTTCTTGGTACATGTAACTACCAAAGCAAAATTTTCAACATTTTATAAGTTTAATCCTTTTAAACCATATTGGTTTGTGCACATTAAATTGATTGTCAGCGGAAAGAAGTCAGATCGACAATTTTTTTTTCTATTCAACTCGCTTTTGTCTTTGATGAAAGGTTCACGTAGAATTCCTGGGAATCTTGATGAAACTTCACAGAACTAAAGGTCAACACATACAGTGGTCCAGTTGTATGTCTAATTTTTAAATGCTGTCTTTAAAAAAAAATTATATTGCAGATTTTATACTAGCGACCAAAAATTTATATTTATTTCTTTGTCTTCATAATTTCTTCTTCCGTAATATTCATAAAGTACATGAATGAAAATCTATAAAGCTTAAATTATTGACCATTTTTATGTGATCTTGAAAAAAATACATATCTGAGCATTTTCAAAAAAAGAATTTCCATTAAGTAAAAGGAGATTTTCATGTACATGGAATAAATCTTGTGGGCTCATTTTATTTCCTTCTTTCAAATATCTTTTTAAAGACAATGTCATTATTTACAGCCCTCCCCCATTTGGAGACAGCTAGGTGAGTGCACAGATATATAATGAACCTTATTGAGGACGGAATCAACCGGGCAAAAGACATACCTTTAACCCAATTACGAAATATTCGCCATCCAGAGGAAAACGACGAAAAGAATATTCCATTTGTGATAACTCACAACCCCCGTAACCACAATATTCTCAATTCAGCAAAGCGATTTTTTCCAATATTAGAACAATCTGAAAACATGAAAAATCTTCTGGACAAATCATCAATTATTAACAGCAGGAGACAAGCACCAAACCTGAAGAGGATATTAACCAAAGCAAAATTTTCCTCTAGCAACCAGAGTGTCGTCAGAAAGTGTAGTGACCCCCGATGTGGAACGTGTGATTTCATTCAGGAAGGCGAACAAATTACACTTAAAAACGGGAAAGTTTTAAAACCTAACACTAACATGAATTGTAAATCTTCAAATTTGATTTATTGTGCAATATGCCCAACCTGTGGCGAATATTATATAGGGCAGACAAATCAGCTTAACGCACGAGTGAGGGTACACAAACAACATATACGGGACGAAACTGTCAGATGCACCCCTTGTTCAGAACATTTCGCCAAATGTGGTAAAGGAAAATTTAAGATTTTCCCGTTCTACAAAATGTGGACATCGGATGAAATCGCCCGTGTTACCAAAGAGGACTATTTTATAAGACTTTTTAAACCAAAACTGAATTGCAAATGAGATTATGTATAATTCACAAAATTTATTTTATTTCTATGCTTTAATTATACATTCTTTACCTGCGTTGAAAAAGTTCATGCAGCCGCTACCACGAACTACATTGTGACGTCATAATGACTTAAATTTTCACGACGTCATTAGCAATGTTATTGACAACGTTTAAAATTTTTTATAACTGTCTGAAGAGCCAACATGGCTGAAAGCGCTAACAGTAAAGATTTTATTTAATTTGGACTGCAGCATTCTGTTTTTATTTATTTAAATATATATATATATATATACAGTTTGAAACCGAAAAAGATCTCAAGAGTTTCATGAATAAAATTGAGTTCTGCTGATGGCAGCATTCAGTCTTATTCTGTTTTTTTATTCTGAAGAATTTAATACCATTTTATTTACAGTTAAATTACCATTAATAAGAACCTATTGTCAGCTGTATTCATTAGCATTTCACAAATTTATTTAATATATAAGTTGCATATAATAATTTTATTTAATTTAATAATAGTGAAAATCATTAACATTTATTTTCAACTGATTTTAATTTAACTTGGATCCGTTCCCGAACATACGTAATGGCTTCATCACTCTTGTTTAACAAGCCGGGAAAGTACGTTCATGAATTTGCTAAACTAAGAGGGTTAACACATTGCTTATCATCTAATAAAAAAAACTCCTGTCTCATGTCAAAATGCCCGATTTGAAGAGGAATTCTCAGAATTATTTTGCTTCAGACATATATTGACTTGACTTCGTTTACTTTACATTAAGGTACTTTGTATTTTATGGAAGATTCCCTTGCTTTCCTAGGATATCAGAGAAAATTTTATATTTTTATTTTACACCAATTAATATCTCAAAACAATTTTCTTTCTAGACACTACATTGTAAATCTTGTTTGTGAAATGGGGAAGGGTTTTCTAACTTATTTTCACTTCTTTACTTCAGTATATCAGAATTTTACAGTTGATATTTTTGTTTTGTTTTGTTTTCTTTTTGCGTTTTTTTTTTTTTGGGGGGGGGGGGGGGGGTTAANNNNTTGTTAAATGAATTTTTTTTACAAATTCTAAGCAATGAAATTTCCTAATGTAACTCAAATTATCAGATATGGATATTGGTTTAAAGTATATAAGATAAATAGGATTTTCCAAACAGATTACAAATTTGTTAGCTTTTAAAAGAATTGAATCAAAGAACATATACATGCATTAGTAAAGAGTCGAATAATAACAAAAACAATTTTAAACATTGAATTTACAATAACATACCAACGTTTGAGTCTTCCTGTGCCTACTTCAATTAGGACACATGAAGTAGCTTATTTTCCTCTAAACTTAAGGGGTATCCTAATGATTGCATTGATTTTTACCCTTTATTACTGCATCTGTTTGTACATATAAAATGTTAATGATCGAGGTTTTTTTTAAGTTTTCTACATGTAGGAACCATTGTCATTGGCTATATTTGTGTACATTTGAAATTTTCTAAAGAATAAAGTTATGAAGTACAAAAGTCATGACTGAAAAATCAAGATTATAGCTAAAAACAAAGCAGAGTGAATTAAATCAGATAGATGTTTAAACATATGCTGTTTCAAAAGTTTTTTTTGCATCTGAGTTTTGTTTGATATCAAAGAATTGTCATTGATGTAAATAGAAATAAACTTTGTGATATTCTGTTATTATTTAACACATCTCACCTTTGAAAACGGTACGTTTATGATCTACAGCCTATTTAGTATTTAAAGTAAACGTGATCACTTCGGTACTTCTCGAAATTGCTCATATGCAATATTACTGTAGATTCCTTATTATACGCGAGGAATTAATTTCCACGTAATTTCGTGAGAAGCATTATTCGCGAAAAAAATTTATTAGTTTTTATTATAATGGTGCTGAAATCCATGTAAAATCTGTTCATCAACCGTCCATTCGCGAATTATAATTCTCGCGATTTGACGGTTATGAGCCAATTCGCTATAAAAAGTACTCGCGAAAAATAAGGAATCTACAGTATTTGCTACATATTGATGTAAATTCGATGTACTGAATATGTTTGTTTAATTGTATCCACATTTCTATTCATCTATATACTTTAAAATTTGAAAATTTGAAAATATGTTTGAAAACATATTTGTTTTACTTTTATCTTGGTAATAAAGCACAGTCCCTATACTGATGAAGAAAAAAGATTTTGGAGAGAACGATCATAGGCAGTTATGCCTTCTGTTCAATCCATTTCTATGAATAAAATTTATTTTAGAATAAGAGGAAAGATTATTTAAGTTGCACACCTTCAGAACGCTTTGAAAATATAAACCGAGGAACAAACATATCATATGATTAAACTTGATTTCTGTATACAATATAAAGCATGATAAATACCACTATAAGACTTCAACTGAAAACACCAAAAATATAAATTAAGTTAACGTATCAAAAACATATCAAAGAGAAAAATATTAAATAAATGATCAGATTTGAACAATTAATTACCATGGTACAAAACAAGAGATTGAATATTGAAAAGGAAAGCCATTTCAAATATTTGATTTCATACTCTAATGGCAAAAAATAGCAATGAAGAGAAACTTATTGCGAAGATAAGATTTCATCCGTCTGATTGACAACCTTAATATACGAAACCGAGTCACCAGCGTAATATCATCCGACAAATAAAGTTTCCGTTTGTTCCAAATATATAGTAACATTCTTAAGGAGTCCTTTCAAATGAATAATGTATTGTTCAAAATAACCCAATTTTATCATGCACAATAATTGTTTGAGCAGCTCAATTATAGTAAAATATCTCAATTATGTGTTTTTAAGTTAAAATAAATGCAAGTTAAGTAAATATATTTGTAAGAATAGCTAGATACATGTAAGCTTGATGTGATATTTTGCATTATTTTTTTAGATAAAATTTTAGCAAAGGTTAATGCTTTCTTCCTCTCATCTTTTAATCAGGAAATCAACTTGTATTTTTTTGTTTTACATGCCACAAACATGTATGTTTCCTTCTTCTTCACAGCACTAGAGCTATCTATAATTTTTAGAGAAAGATATATATATATGTATTTTTAAATCCCTACAAATATATTTCTGATATAAAAAGACCCATTTCTAGCATATTTACGGTTTTTTAATTACTTTTTGATATGTAATTAAGGCTCTAAATATTCAAAAGAGTTCTGGAGTAAAGTTTCATGGTTAATAGAAGTATGATCAAAGTATGTAAGGGTTTTGCAGTTGTAATTTTTTTCCATACTCGGTCACATTGAGGCAAGTTTCTTTAATCAGGTTCAGCCTCTGATACGCTCGATATACAGACTGAGTGAGGAACACCTCTTTACTTTGCGACTCTTGATCAGACGTTCTAATCACTGCGGCACGCGGATATCATTACCTTAAGTTCATATTGTACTGGCAATACGAGGGTTGATCCAAAAGTTCGTGGAATTTCTCTCTAAAATTTTATCGTGATTTGATGAAAGCAAACAACAGGCATATTTATAATATAGAGTCATAATGCAACAATATTGGAAAATTTCACAACTTTCCAATTACTAATAAGTTCACACGCGCTTTCTGAAAATGGATTGTTGTGAAACCCGGGGGAGACTTTGACGTTACGTCAAGTTTGATAGGTCACGTCACGTTATAGAATCATCTCACCCTAATGTCCAATTCGAATACGTAACTCTACAAAATGTTGCCCTTTTCTCCATTTTTTTCTCAAAAGAAAAGCTTGGGTATCCTCTCATATATATATACCAATTTATCTTCATTTTTCACTCATATTTCAAAATACTTCCATCCAATTTCAGTAGCAATGTCAAAACCAGTACGTCGACTTACAAGGTCCATTAACGCTTTTAATTTGTCTAGGAGGATAAAAACATAAAATAGAGCCTGCAAAAAGCGGTCACACCTTTCATCAATTTCATCAAAGTTCTGTTTTTCCTAAATTTCTTATGCAACTGAAAAACCAGTAACTAAATGCATTTTCACCAAGCTTATGTCAATAATTTATAAGTTAAAGATAGAGTGATCCCGGGATTATCACAAAACTTATGAATTGACCGAAATTTGACGTTGTCTAACAACTTAAAGATGAACAATAAATCACCAACTAATTAACTAAATATGCAATAAAATCAGCTAAACTCTCACACAAAGGTTTATGAAAGATCAAGCAATCGTAATACAGACTTAATTTTCGTTTTTATACCACATAGAGCGGTTTATTTCTCAGTTTACGTAGTAAGAATTAAAATGATAATTAACTCTTTAATGTCTCCCCCGCATCTCCAAACAACCGTTTCTATGGCAACTGCCACAGAGTTACTATCATTAATATTTAAAATGTTTTTTTATTTAAAATATTCAACAAGTGTTTATATTCTCATTTGTAATTTTCAACCAATTTCACTTAAAAATGAAAAAAATATTTAAAAAGTCCACGAACTTTTGGATCAACCCTCGTACAAACTTCGGAGGAATAACTTCTCTTTCGTATGATTTTTTACACTATCAGCTATGAAAATATCTCATTCCAGCTTGATGATGTGTTTTTTTTTCTGTTTATAGATAAACAGAATCCATTTGACAAACTTCGGATGATTCTCTCGCGTTCATGTAGCTGCAGAACTGTAGCTCTCTGTTTGAGGAAATTTGGACAGATAAAGCAGAGAGCTACAGATCCAAGCGTTGTAAAAACCTTCGATTTACGCCGACGATTTTTTGTCGCTACTCTAGGTATTAATTTCGTGTAGTTCAAAAAACTTTGTCTGGCTTTTAGAATTGTATCCTTTAATTAATTATATATTTAACCCTTATTTTTGATACTTTATTAAAATTAATTTACCTTTTAGCGGTCCGAAACAGTCCCGTATATAGTTTTGTGAAGTCTGTTTAAAAGAGTTTCGTTTCGACGTCCGTAACCAAAAACAGCCATTTGTTAACGTTGAAAGGTAAAAAATTATCAGAAATTGAAGTTAAATGTATGATTAATTATTAAATACCTTTTTAATGCTGGGAAAATTATAAATTACAAGAAAAAATACCCGAAGTGAGCGGCAAAAAATCGTCGGCGTAAATCGAAGGTTTTTACAACGCTTGGATCTGTAGCTATCTGCTTTATCTTTCCGAATTTTCTCAAGCAGAGAGCTACAGTTCTGCAGCTAGCGTTCATATATTATGTTTGAGGGACAAATCGAAAAAGTTCGTTGAACTTTTCGTTACTTAGAAGAAATTATTATATCTGACAATTGTGCACAACGGCGATGTATTTACACGTAACCCTGTTATAATTTTATTATCGTTGTATACTTTCTTTTCACTTCAATTTTTATGTTGCTTTTGATATGTTTTTCTTATCGTGCATGTATTCCAATTTTGAGATAGTATATTTACTCCTTAAACAACTTAGAGTACCTTAGACAAGTCATTTCTTCAGTTTGTGGAGAAATTCTGAAGGTTTTCTGGTGATTATATATATTATGGCTATGCATTTATGCTAATATATAACGACTGTAACGGTATACTTATACTATAAAATACTTCAAGAACAACAGAATTGATAATCAGATACACATATGAATGTAAGTTGGTAAAAAGAGAACTGCATGCATATGTATTTGATACAGACAATTGATGTAAAGGCACCCTCTAGCTGTTATGTTTACAAACGTATATGCTTGAGATTGGCTTATCATGTTTCCGAATTTCTGTGTATATAAGTTCTACTGCTGCAGAAATGATTTTCAGCAGACGAGAACTGTTTGACAATACATGACCTCTGATTTACAGCCTTTTATTTTTCTGCCCGAAACGATAATTAGTGGTATATGCTGGTCAGACTAATTTGTTTACTAGTTGTGTAATTTAAAGGGCTTGTTAATTACTTCTGCTTGAACGCTGTTCAAGTTATTGACGCAATGTTCAAATGTTCAAAGTTCAGTGTAAAAACAACAGGATTCAATGTGGATCCATATTTTTACTGATATAGGACTACTCTTAGGACGAGGTGGGTGTTAAGCTAGTCTCTAACATAAAAATCGTCTGATTTGAATTCGTTTTTGGACTAAATGTATTGCTTTCTGGTGGAAAGATATCTGTAATGGTTTATTGCATCTTGTTGCAATCTTTATTAGAATCTAACAAAAAAATGAATAAAATGATAATTTAAACCAGAATTATGCCAAAAAATAAGCACAAATCTATGGGAAAAGACCCTTCCCTCGACCCCATGTCTCGACTCCTTAGGTTCTTCAAATCTTCATTTAATTATCATTTTTCATTGACCTATACATAAATTATTGGAATCGGAAAATCTTAAATATAAATCGAAACTAATCCTTAATTCAAATTCACAATTTTAAAAATTTAAGCGAATGCACATTTTTATAAAAGAAATAGTTTTCATGCTATATTTTGCATTTTTCTGAATACAAAATCTCTATGTGTAATTTTTTACATCTCACGCTTTTTCTTTTAAACTTTTAAGGATAAATAACACAAACAAACTTTTTTCAGAAATCAGAATTATTTCTCATAGATTTACATTTAAATTGACAACCTGAATAATGTTTACCAAGTAGATTGGTAGAATTTTATAAGATTTTGTCATAAAGTTAAAAAAATTGTGCAAAATTTTGTATGGAATTATTTAGAAGGCGAAATAAAATCTCAAATCTAAGCTCCAAGGAAAACCTACAATTTCTTTATATTTCAGGGATTTATTATTTATGTCATTACAAATCAAAATCAGTCAAAAAATATATATCAACCCGCGCATCCATTTTTTGTTTGTGGTAAATACCCTTAATTTTTATTATCAATTAACATACAAATCATTTCCTTAAAATAAGAAAAAAGAAGAATAATGATATTTCCTTTAATTCACTCATTAAAACCACGATTCATATTTTTCACCAGACTACTAACCCTTGGACTATTTTATTCTATGCATAAGCTTAGGGTTATTTTTCATTTAAAATTATAGCATCCACCGGTTCATGTCGAACAGGGTGAAAAACAAATTTTTCAGTGATAAATTGAAAATATACATACCTATCCTTGTGATGTACATTACATACATAAATACAACTACTCATGCTTTATTCTAACTAAGGTAAATATTTCATTAACAATAGTATAAGGCCAACTATAAATAAGCTATTGGTTTTAATTAAAAATCTGCTCAGACTTTTCCTGTTTAACAGCATACATCTTATGAATCCAAGTCACTTTTTGAGAAGATTTTTTTTATTTTTTTGAATATTTAATATTCACGGTTAACGGTTAACATTTTTACAATTTTCTAAACGTCTCCAAATAAAACTTTACAATCTTTCATTCTAGTAAAGGTTTCTTTTTATACGAAAAGTGGAGTTCTACTGATTGTTGTCGTACGTTTTATATAACAAACATATCTAGAAATAAACGATAGAAATAGAAAGTTGATTGAATTTTGTGGGGGTTTTATATCAAAATTGCAAACTACAATTGTAGCAGTTGTTCTAAATGCAATATCAAACTTGCTCCGTGGTTTAAAGACTTCGATCTCTGACAGTAGGGTTATAATGTTCAAGATATTTTTTATTATGATCATAAACCATCTACGTTCATCTATATATACAGTTTTTTTCTAAATTATTCAGTTCACAAACAAATTCTGTTTCTAAATTTAATAATAAGATTGGTTTATAGAATCGCCTTTTCTCTCATAGTCAAAAAATCATCACAATTTCTTAACATTTTCTCATTTACAACGTTTAGAAAAATATCTGTTACTTATCTATATAACTATTAACAAAATTTCGTTAAAAATGTTGCATGAAATATTGGTCACATTTTTCACATTTGAGAATTGAAAACAATTATAAACATTAAACTTACAATACAACATACCAACACTGTAGCCTGTCTGTATGTATTCCATGTGTCCTTGAGCTATCTCTCCTCTTCACAAGAGTGGCGGTTTAATGAGTTGATATTTGTTTGACCTTTACGCTTCTGCATAGAGAGGCCAATTAACTACAAGTGTTTTCACAGACAACATATATATGATGGAAGTTTTCTTATAAGTTTGCGTTAAATTATTCCGAGCCATTGACTAAAGATAATTTACAAGCTGTTTGCTTTTAAATGAACATTTTAATAAATTAGTACAATTATAGTCAAATAAGTTACATGTAAGTGTAAATAAAAATGGAAAGATTGGTATAGTGAAACGATAAAGTATTTCAAATAAAGCTGTTGTTGCATATGAGTTTTGTCTGATTTTTTTTAAATTTTGTTTTTTTTTTATGATGTATTGTTTTAATGAAATAGCTTGAACAATTTTTACCTAACAATACGATACATATATTCCCAACATGACTTATTTAAAGGAAACAAGTCATTATTTCGTAAAGTACCACTCTTGATGGTCCTTATGAATTACTGCTTGCTACATGTTCATGTTTTACTAAATCAATATGCGTCCACAGTTCTACAATAACATTTAACCAATTACTCAACATCGCAAAAGCTTAAGATAAGAAAGAGAATATTTATCTTTATTGAAAAGGAAAGCAATTTCAAATACCTAATTTAAAATATATAATAGCAAAAAATTGTTATAAGTAGAAAATCATTTCGAACAAAGATCTTCCGTCCGATCAACAACCCAATATTTGAAACCGGGTCGCCCGTTAAAAAAAGCATAAAGCCATTTAGAACCTTCACCTCAAAATTTAAAAATTAGCATTTCTTGAGATTGGTTTTCTCAATTCTATGTATCAAATATGTGAAAAAGTTCTATGTGAAAATCTGAACCATGCAATTGAGGGGCAAAATAAAAACAATCTAGCCGTAGTAATTCAGAAGTGAAAAAAGAACGAGATATATTACACAGTCAGCATGTACAGGTCATTTTGACTGCGCATTCAGATAACAACATTATTTTGTTATTATGGCTTGTTATTGTAGGACTGGGATTTAATTTTACTAATGAGAAGCCATCTTATACCCATACACACAGCTAATAAATTTACTAAGCAGGACAATTTTCACGATCACATGTCTATTTTGAATTTGTTAATATTCCCAACAACAAGAATGAATTTCAATTACCAAAACTATACTTGATTCTAAAACTGCATAAAGATCATCTAAAACAAAAGAAATCATAGAGACTTTCAGTAATGTTCTACAAAACTTTTTCTTTACTCCGTACTGAAACTTTAACAGTAGTGAAGAAAAAACTTCAGAAGTACAGTGGAACAATGCATTCGGGAAGTGGTGTAAATACGAGGGTTGTCCCAGAAAAAAAAGCGAACATTTTCAATTTCTTTTTTTTCACTGAGACTATAATTTGATTAAAAATTAGCATACATAATAATCAATATGCTTTTTATAATTCCTATAATTCGTGACATTATATTTCCATATGGCCTGATACGAAAGACGAATTCATTGAAAACGCTATTTGTAATTTTAAGTCCAAAAATGTCGTGAGCCGACCATATATATATAACACCCCTTGAATGCTGTTTTTAAATACATTAGCTATCAGAGACATTAAACATTTGGTCGTAATACCAAAAAAGTCATTTCCCAACAACATGCTAAAATTACTTTTTTGCTTGAATAGCATTTGAACCATTTAAAAAGTTTGTGTTTTTCTGGGACAACCCTCGTATAATGTGGATTTTTAAAATTGCAAGGAACTTCTTGAAAAACTGAAATCATAGAAAATTTACCAAAAGCATCAAATCTTACGTCTTTCCATGTTTAGCACCACCTTTTCCTTCGATTATTTAAAGTTCAGGCTTTTTGATATCAGCTTTTGTGCAATAAAAGCTCGAAAATTTACTTACCTTGCCTTGGTCATTTGTAAAAATATTCTACTCTCCGCTTGGAAAGCAGGGAGGGTATATAGTAATCGGGATGTCCGTCCGTCCGTCCGTGTGTTACGCTTAGCGGTACCAATCTCTTACCAGCAACTACTCTTATACCACTGAATGAAATTTAATGAAACTTTCACAGAATCGTTCACAGACAATTATATTACTTTTTGATCGGACACATATTTTAGGTTTCAGAGCAAAATATTGACAATGTCAATATTTCTATGATATTGAAGGTTACTCATCTATTATCCGCAACTCCTCCTATACTAATGAATGAAATTTAATGGTACTTTCACAGATTCTTTATAACATAACGCCATTGTGACCTCTTGTGTTACTTTTGATCTGACACTTATTTTGGATTTCCAAGAGCAAAATATGAACTTTTACATTAGCATCAAATGGAAGGCGGCGGGGGATATCATTTAGTGACCTTGTCGCTTACAGTACCTTTTCCTTTGTTTAAAAACATTATGATTGTACTCTGAAGTTGAAACTAAAAAGATTTTAGAGTTTCTGATTGAAAATGTCTTTGTTATTTTTGGAGACCAAGTCTTCTAACGATCTACTGGAGTACTTAGGGGTACCAATTGCGCACCGTTATAAGCAGATCTATTTTTGCATTCATATGAAGCAGAAGCTGTCAAAAATCTTATACGTGAATAGAAGAAAACACTTACTGTGGGCTTTAATGGACGACATTTAGATACTAGTATATCAACGACGTAAAATATTGTCAGTTTACAATGGTTATATTTTCATTCCTGTGTCGATACGATATATTGTGGCGGGCTTGAAATAAAAGATAACATAAAGTCTGTAACATCTGTTTGATATTTGGATATTTTTCTTGAAGAAGACGTGAATAGTATTCTAACAACCAAGTTTTATGAAAAACGCAACGACTTTAATATCACAATCTCATCTTCCTTTACCATTGCAGCAATATTTAAAGCCAGGTGACTTTTATGAGGAAAAAGCAAAATTGTGTAAATCAGCTTATATGATTTTTTTAACAATGCTTTTCCTCATTAAAATCACCATGGTTAGTATATTTTTAAAAAAGTTAATGTTACATTTTTAGCATAAAGCTAACATATTCTAAAATTTATTTTCATCTTTAAACCTTACGTAGTGTGAATTGTCCATATTTTTAATTTTATTGAAGTATTAATCCAATAATAGTGTTCAAGTGTCATTTCGTTTATGCAAGGAAAAACAATAGATTATTGCGTAAATGTAATATCGTTTAATATGTTTTTTCTTAGCTTGAAACCTAGTTACTTCTTTGTTTTCATATTTTTCTTTTGAAGAAATTCCATAAAGTTGGTTACTTCAGCTGTCTCGATTAAATTCATCATTTCGTAAGTTCAGTGGTCGATACAGATATTTTGTCAGCGAGTACAATTATCAATGGGTCAAATGTTGACTGACGTTTTTCATGCTCATTGTTAGTCCATTATTTATACACTGAATTGACTAAAGAATTTTTCGTTATTTTTGATCATGACATGGAGCACACGGCGGGTGTAACCAGTCGGCAGGGGATGCTCACTCCTCCATGGAACCCGATCCAACCTGTGATGTTTTGGAGGTCCATGTTTGCTCTGCTACTGTTTTGTATTGTTTTATAGACTTTTGATCTTGAATACTGTTCGTTATCTCCATATGTTTCATTACTGTAAATTATTTTTGAGTGGTCAAATTTTGTTTTAGTGGATATGATTTTGTGCGTTTTACCGAAGCACTGAAACATTGAAATTTGCAATCAAAAACATGACAGACATAACACAGAAGCTTTAAACTTGTGTTTTTAATCGAGGGAGAATATTGAATTAAAAACCTTCCGATACACTCAATCATCACGGTCGCTGAGTTGGTAGTGGACAAGATCTGTAATCGGAGGGTTATGAGTTCGAATCTTGGTTACGACTGATATAAAACGATTAAAATAGCTAGCAACTTTCCTTGTCGAAGAAAAAAAATGTTACATCATTCTATGTAAATATAAAACCGAGTATTTTTTACATCAGAAATAACTTTTGCTTTCCAAGGACTTTTGCAAAAATGATAGATTGATTGTTATTTTAACGTCCCATTTGAGATTTTTCACTTATATAGAGATGTCCCCATATACCCGTGAATGGATTTAAAATTTGACATTTATTCTGCAGCCAAGATCATTGAACACTGAGGGTTTATCGTGTTAACGCCTTGTGGCAACGCATTTTGAAAAAAAAATTAAAGTGTGTTGAAATTGGGACAAAATCAACGAACTTTGAAAATTTTTGTTAAATCTAGGACACACTCAACGCACTTTGAATTTTTTTCAAAGTGCGTTGAGAGTGTACATCAACATTTTTACGATGTGGACATTTAACGTATTTTGAATAAAATATGAATAAAACAAAAATTCTAGGCTGAAATTTTATTGATTGAAGGAATCGATTTGTAATAGTTATATCGTTGGAAAAACGTTTCAATTTACATGTATTGATTTACCCTAACAAGTTACAAAGAGAAGATGAGTATACAGAAGGTCTCTAAGCCTAACTCTTTTTTCCTTATACATAGCTCGGAAGTGCCCCCCCCCCCCCCCCCCCCAAAGTACATGTAAGAAACAATTTGTAAAACATTTGTGTGACTGCCCCCTTCCCGGTACCGATGCCTATGCTACACCAGAATATATATATTTGAATAACTGATGTGACGTTGACAACTTTCAATAAATATTAATTTACATTAAATACATGCAAACTGGAAAAATTAAGTACAGTAAAACATTTTTGAGAGAAAGAATTTTCAAAGTATGTAAAAGTCAAAATCGCTCACTTTCTCTTCCTGAAGTGACCTTATCACCGAAAAGTTATCCAACAGGTTCAATTATATATAATACCTAAGATTTTCAAGAATATTAACCCAGCAATTCCCTTTTTTTCCAAAATGCATTTATATGATAGATATCTAAGCACTTTAAAAAGAAATTTTATTTTTTCAAAGTGCGGTGATTTGGTCCCAAATTTAAGCACTTAGAAGTGCGTAATTTTTTCAAAGTGCGTTGTAACAACGCCTGCTTGTGATTTTTATGGTGTCATTCGATGGAACCACAAGTACTTTCACGTCAAAATGCCGAGCACATTGCAAATTAACTATTGCTACCCATTTTTTGTTATCGACTTAAGTAAGTCGCGGTCGAGATTCGAAATCACGACCTCCGACCACTGATCGAGGGTTCTACCGACTAAGCTACCGTAAACGGTCGTAAAAACTCTTGATACATGGATAAATAATTTGGTTGATAAAAGGGGGTGTATATCCCTTGGGTCTATGTGTAATACAATATTCTTTTCTCGTTTATTATTTACTATGTTAAAATATGAAAAACAAGAGGAATTTCAATGTTATTTAATTTGAAAAAAATAATTTGAAAAGAAATTCCGATAGCCATACCAGTATATATTCTATTTAATATTATTTCAAAGAAGAGACCAAAACACTTTTTTCAGGGGAAAATCATGTTAGCCTGAAACTCCGCAGAATCACCCACGTTTACCTCGAATAAACGTTATATTTGCAATCCTAGATAGTTCCAATTCCCGATACCATGCAAGGTGTTTGAAACGCAATTCTAACTGGTTCTTAAAATAAATAATGTTTGTGAGTTTTCTATCTTTGTGATTAATAATCTAAACATTTTTTAACGGAAGTTATAGAACGATGTTAGATACTTCGATTCTTTCTTTAAAAATTTTAATTTTCTAAATAAGCCCTTCATAAGTATGGGTATAAAATAAATTTTAATTTCTTTCAAGGAGCTGATTTTTTTTTCAGATTAATACAGCAGTAAATAATCTATCAATGGTATAAATCATTAGCAAAATCTTCTACAATTAAGAAGAAACTTACGTGCAGGAGGTGAAAATATAAAATAAATGATTGGATTTATACAATTGTTAAACATTAAGCAAAGTTATGCTATTGAAAAGAACAATTGATAAGCATTAGAAGTACAAACAAATAATTTCCAATGTTCTTCAATACATACGTAATATATGACTATATATACATAAAGCGGAATGAAACTTATGATGAAAATAGTAATAATAATCATAAACATAATTGACATAGAACGAGACATGTGAGTGTAATTTTGCGTTCATGTTACAGATTGATGTTGCTTCATCGATCGTATTTTCTTAAAATAGAAAAAAACTATAAGAATTAAAGGCAAAAAGTTAAGATAACTTACAAATGCAATCTCATTTATCAAACCATGTTCATATTCAACTATACCTTTCAATTCCATGAAAGTAACTGTGCCGTAAACACAAGTTGCAACAGCACTAAATTCCCAAAGAACAGCAGAGATTTTTAAAACTGTTCCACACGTTGTTCCAAAACTTTGAAATGGTGACGATATTAATGCACAGCGAACATAAGCAAGTAAAACTATATTCTAGTTTGCTGCATGTAGGAAGAATATGACAAAAATATGGTAAACTGAGCTGTCCTCGTAATTTAAAATCGTAAAATGTGTGCTCAGATCTGATACAAACCGGGAACATGATGCCAAAAGATCAGCGATCCCAAGACAAGCAATGACTGTAAAAGTTGGTGTATGCTAATTTCATTTCACAAAAATAAATATGATTGTGAAACAATTTCCAAAAGCCCCAACTACTAATATTATAATTGCAGATACGAAGAATTAAAAAGGATCTTCGAAAAAAATATCTTCTCCTTTAGTATCTGTTCGATTATTTCCAAACACGAAGCCGCTTTTGTTTTGCACTCTCCTGGATAAAAACAAATCTTCAGTGGTGGCAGTACTGGCCATTATACTATAAAAAAGCATAACTACTCATCCATTAACTCATTCATAATATTCTACACGCAGCTGCAAGCATAATTTATTTCACTACCTAAATCCCAAGAAACGATATATATTCTTAAGACCGTAAATCTAAGGTTTTGATGTAGCGAGGAAATCTATAAAAAATGTTAATAGACAAAGGTTAAACAATGTGAAAATTTGCTACCTGTATAAAAACACAATAAATATTCTGTACTTGACCTCTTACTGCCATTACAAATTTCAAAGTATATGTGTAGAAGAAAACCAAATCGGGAAATGATAAAAGATTAGCAGTCTTAGACAATCTTTGAATCTGTAACTTGGTATATGTAAACTTCTATTACACAAAAAAATTGCAATTGTCAGCAAAGGTGTAAAATATGTTACCAAAAAGGTTACATGACAAGAACCAGAGCAGGATATAAACGCTGGTGTCCCCTGAACTCTAGGCAGGTGTTCATTGTTTTAGTCCGACAGTCGCTGAATCTGTGTGACCGCCATATACACATTGCTGAATTAGACGCCGTTTGTTTACTATTTACTCCGACTTTTGATTGTTCGTAAACATTTAATGAATGTATATTTAGATAAAAATACATACCTCTCGTCCTTCCTATTTAAGCTTTATAGAAATCTTCTTTCTGTTACTTCATTTCAAATGGCATTCAAGTCACTTTTTTATTTTTTTTTATTACGAGTTTCAAGTGATTAAACGTGGTACTTGAGATTCACAATCAACTTTGTGCATTCTCTAGTCCTACTATATTCCACAAAAATTGTCCCTTCTGTTCTCTATAAAGTAACAATTTCAGGAGTATGTTATTTAGATCAATAAACTATTGATCAAACTGAAAAGAGTTTTGTGCAATGTATAAACGGTTTTTGTTTTTCAATTTTACAGCGTTTCATAATTTATGATTGAGGAAAACTAGCATCAGATTACATATTGTTTAACTTAAAACATATGGAGACATCATTCCAAGCTACGGTCCCGAGTCCGCATATAGCTCCCCCCTACCCTTGGCTGCTTGATAACAAAAAGTGTCGTAATCTTAAATATTCACACCTCTCTATTGTGACGTCATATTCAGTCAGTGGCAAGTTTTGTTTCCATCGCAATTGAAATCAACAACTGACGTCAACAGTATACAAGAAATTTTTCCATTAATGCGATTTGATATTGAAATAAAGTTCATTTTCCGACTATGCTTTACTCGCATTGTTCAATATTTTAATGAGCCACAAGAATTCTCTCCCCGTTCAACCACGGCCAGAATGGGAAAGGATCGTACATTTTGGCCGTGTTTTGCGACGATGATATGGAGATAACTACCAGAATTGTCCATATATGTTTCAACGTGGAGAATAAAAATAAAATAAAATTTCTTAGCTAAGCCTTTTCTGACAATTCATCTTCATACACATTAATTGCTTTTTTTATCAGCATAACTAAAGAAGAAATAAAGTGTTTCTTTTTTAAAAGGCACGATTTGATTTGTTTACAATCTGTAATGTTTGATTGGAATTCGAAGATGCTAACCGTTCCTTATCTTCAATATTTCCATTCACACTTCCCAACCTTATTAATAATCAGGGTCATGAACCCAAGGGAGCATTCATTACATCAGACATTTCATTTTCACAAAGAAAGACAACTCAAGACTTTTAAATGGTATAGTCAATTTCTTTTATTAATTTAGATACATTAAATTGTGATTTATTTGGGGTAAAAAGAAGAAGACATATTGTCATTTATATCCTTTATTTAATTCAGGATCACTTCTGATAAATTTTAATTTTGAATTAGTATAACATAACTACACAGTCTATTTTCAGTTTAAAATACTGCACATATATATGAAAGTGTTCACTAAAATGCAGGTCAACTGGTTTTCAAGTATGTACTCGATTTCACATAAGCTCCAGATCTGTAGGTCATTGATCTGAAAAAATTGGGATGGATGTCCGTCCCAATTTTTCACACCAGCAAGCTACAGATATGTGCAGCTACTAGTATATGTAAATATTTCTGGAAGATATCTATCTACATAATTAAATTCAGTTATTAATTCTTTATGTTGATAAATTCAGCAAAATTAACATTAACTGATATGCACAATAGTGACTTACATTGAAAAAAAAGACAAAGTATTTAAAACAAAAATCATGCATTCATTTGTTCATGTATTTTCAAAATATCAACTGCTGCATAATGACAGACAATGAAATGTTCAACATTAAATAAGTTGTAAATTACAGGACATATGTTATAATAAAGATAATGCTGTTTGAAAATGAAGTACAAATGTTAAAACAACATATAAATATCCTTCACAAGTTCTCAAAATTGTGAATAACTTTTAACAAACAAAACTAAGCACATATACTTCATTTTAAAAAAAAAATTTCTTCCTTCTCAAAAAGACTAAAGTTTCGATTTTTAAAATTAATCAACCTTTTAATAAATTCTTATTGAAAATAACAAAGTGTTTCTTTCTTTACTGATCTGGTTTAAAATCTTAAAATATGTAATTCATTTAGTTTAAGCATGCAATACCAGTAAGAGCTACCTATAACCCCCTTTTTTCCCAAACATATTCTGTTACTGTGATTGAATTAAACACACCAGTTTTATGTAATAAATCTTATAAAATATGAAGTTGCCTGTGTGGTGCAGTGGCAAGAACAACCACTCTAGAGTTGTGAGTAAATCGAGGGTTCGTAATCCACTGTAGGACATATAGACAGGTCCCTTGGATTAAACTGTATAGTACATATGTATATACCAAATAACCCTGTTGCAGTAGGTGCAAGCATCAAAAAGATCCCTCATTGCTCCATTAGCCCTGAGTGCCAAGAAAAGGGCAAAAGTTGTAGCTCTCCACCGGCAAATGGTGGCATCCCTATATGAGTGAAAAATTCAGAAGAGGGATGTTAAACAATATACAAACAAACAATAAAGTTTGGACTATTTTAATATGCAAATTCTTCGTTTCTTAGAAAGGGATCCTCAGATGATATTTAGATATGGTTAATAAGAGCAGAAAAGTTCTGTATCATCCCAATCTTTATAAGTTTAGCATTTTTTACATGTATATGACCTGAAAATCTGAAATTTTAATGCATTAACATAAAAGTATATACTGTAAATATATTACATTTGGCGTGTAAGATATTTTGCGGAAATGCAATTTTCGACAAATTAGCATAGATTTTATTTAGCGCTGTCTGAATTTGCTAGTTATAAAAGTCAATAAACAAAGACATTTATAGCTGCTGAACTGTAGCTCTCCGGAAAAAAAAAATTGAAAGACCGGAGAGCTACAGTGCCACCCATAGTAAACACTGTATCTATTCATTGCACACAAAATGTTTTGCTTCTTGATTAATTCTTCCAAATTCTTACCTCAAACTCGAAAAAGATAGATTTGAAAAAAAATTCCTTACCCCTCTATGAATTACTCTTGTAGTCAACATCTGCGCGAAGTGCGTTGGACTGAATTATCTTGCAAACCAAAATGGCAGTATAAATAGACGAATTTTTTTTTATCATTCCAATTTCAGGGCCAGAAGAGTCATTGATAACAATTATAAGGAATATTTTGTTGTGGAAACAGTGAAAGAATATGTTAAAAACACATGGTTAATAATATTTTTAGATGACAGTTTAGAAACATGGAGAAATAATTCGAGAAACGGTACACTTTTATGTGTGCAATAAATATACAGTTTTTTCAATGGGTGGCATTTAAACTCTCCGGTCTGTCTTTTTTTTTTCTTGGAGAGCAACAGTCCTGCAGCTAAGACATAAGTGATGTAAATAAATTAGCGGACTCTCCTTTCCACCAATATTGCTGAATAGAATTCACCGCTAAATGTTATATGTTTACAGTAATTGCTTTATTTATAAATCATAAAAAATTACTTGAATCAATAAAATATTAAAACTTGGTATCTTGAAAAGCTGATGGGAGTGCTGAAAAACTGAGATATCCAAAAGGATTGAGAGATTCAAGGTAAGATATATAGAAAAAATGTCGTTCAAGGGACTTAAAAAATCACTTTGATATCTCAATGTGATCAAGATATCACTCATAGTTCAAGATACCAAAATTCAATTCTAAACTGAATACATGCATATAAATTTTATATATAACATATAGAGATGCATTTAATCGATGATTGCTCATTAATAATCTGCATAAGAAAGAAATCTGTGCAAAATTAGCAAATTAATTACCAGTAAATCATATGCTATTTCCATTGTTTGCAATTCATTCATTAATGTAATACTGCCATGAACGTCAACATATCCTAGGTAGTCAACATTGTTTGATTTTAAGATATTGTTGTTTAAAGCCCGAGATAATAAGCACCGCACTCAGATATTCCTGGTCTGTATTCCTCCACTAATCAAATGAAGTGGAGATAGGACACATATCACATGACTAAAAGACATATCACGACATCATCGGTGATGATATAGATGTTAAACGTTGTTAAAATCAACAGTTCCTGTGTAATTTTAATATAAATTCTAAAATTATTTTTTAAACATTCAATTTCAGAAATTATTATTATTATTAAAAATTTTAAATCTTGCCATCATTTAGATATTGTGAAGTTGCCCAATCCACACATTTGTTTCTCTTTACCCTGGAGTCTGACGTCAGTGACGTCATAGACGTAGTGTTTGAATTCTCAGTGCAGCGAGATCAAGTACACACCCCCGTCATGATCAGTTTTATTCCATAATAAGCAGGTCACAGTCAATGTATCATGATAAATACCTGAAGCAATTTTTGAAAAATTAATATTTTCGTATTAAGTAGCAGAAATTCTCTCTATTTTAGATAATTTTGAATGTTTATATTTTCGTGTGACGTCACAATTGATTTCCCGCACTCGGAAAATACAAACGTGAAGCGTTTTTATCATGCTTACGTCTAATTCAACGATGTCCTGTGCGACATTGAGGTAAGCTTTACCCTGTGATATTTATTCAGTAAATAATTACAATAAAGGACTGACATTCAATCGTAAATTAAGAAATCTTCATTGACAGAATTTTTTCCAAATGTAGTTTTTGTCGCTGAAGTTGTCTTGAAACATACAGAAATTATCCCATCCAAATACCATATAAAATTAAAACAACTGCTTTCGGATAATTTTAACACAATGAATATTATAAAATATTTGAGTATATAGTGTTATCTATCAAGTTTCTCGTTTGTGCGTAAAAATTAGCATTATGGACTCCTTTATGGGCCCGAAGTATCTTAATTCCATACAAACTCTAAACAGGGCGGTATTTGTGGGGTGATATCTTTTGAATAAGTCAAGAAATCCCATGACAGGACCGTTTTAAAATATCAGGTAAATATCAAATAAGTAATATAAAAAAAAAATACGAAAAAAATTCATTGACATGACTTGAAATTAATTTACATTGTATAAGCTACTTGTTTTAGACTGCACTGCATTCACTTGTTTTTCAACAGCACACATTTTTAACATCATCATTCATCATTTACTGTCATGATGAGAGTTATGCCTCTTTTCTATAACCACAAAATATTATTTTCTCTCTGAAAATAGTAGATTTTTTACCATATACAGTTCGTAATCTGGAGATTATTCAAAATCAGCTTCATGTATTTTGATTTTTTCAATATTTCCAAAGAAGAAGGATATGGAGATAAAGAACAGTATTCAATCTCAAAGTCCATAAAACAATACAAAATCAGAGTAGAGCAAACACGGACCCCCGAAACATCAGAGGTGAAATCAGGTGACTTGGAGGAGTGAGCATTTCATGCCGACCGGTCAGATCCGCCGTGTGCTCCTTGTCATAATCATGAAATAACGAAAAATCCATCGTCAATTCAGTGTATAAATAATGGACTAACAATTGGTATGAAAAACGTTAGTCAGCATTTGACTCAATGATAAACTGTATTTGCTGACAAGGCCATTGTATCGACCATAGAACTTACGAAATGATGACTTTAAATGAGACTGCTGATATTCTTGTTTCGTCAACTTGCTTGTCAATAATTTACCTCGTTTTAGAAATTGTTCATACGTAGAGAACTATCAATTGTTAATTGTTCATATGTATAGAACTATCAAGATAAATATTCTATTTCTTATTATGGCACGTCTATTTCCCTTGATTGTGGGGTTCTGTACTAAGATGTATTTGTGCAAAAAAAAATGTGATTCATGGTGACCCTGATAATCTTGATAAGATTTTAAAAGGCTTAAGCGAAAAAACTCTACTGTGAACCCGTCCTACTCTATTTGATCTGAACAAATCTATACCTACTCTGCACTATCTCAGAGAGTAAATAACCATGACCTGCCTGTTCTTGAAAAGAATTAAGACTTTTAAAAAAAGTTTTGTTTCATTTCTTTGCCTACAAATTACAATTGTTCTCTCTATTTTATTGCTGTACAACCCGAAATTCCTTTAGAGTTATGTAAACTAGGCGATACCATCGCTTGATTCCAAATATTGTAAGAACTTATGAAATAGTTAGATCATTCTCAGCGGTGATCATTGTTCTTTCACTATATACAGATGTTTCCTGAACTGGACTGCTAAATATGACTGTAAACATTCAAATGTTGGAGCGAGGTAAACTAACTTTGACCAAACAACTTCTACGTCATTGCGAGTCACAAAATAACAATTTGGCGGCCCGTTCGAGTAATAAATGTAATTTTAGTCGAAATTTATTCATCTCAAATGTAAATATAAGTAATAAACAACAATCTTAAAAATGTTACTGGGAAGTGAACTTTCTTTTGGTAAGTGATCAAATCTACTGAAAAGCCCTTCGGGCTTCACAGGATGTGATCACGTGTACAACTAAAATTTCATTTCCTTTTCAACATTGATGTTTATTTCTTAATAAATATCATTTCAAAGAAAAAGAAAAAACACCTTTTCAGGAGAAAATCATATTTGTCTTGGCAGGTTGAGGACCTAAATTCCGCTAACATGGTTAACTCATTATTACCCTGAAGTAACGTTATATTTGAAATCCTGGATAGTCTCGATTCCCGATACCATTTAAGGTGTTTCAAACGCAATTTTTACTGGTTCTTAAAATAAATAACGTTTGTATGTTAAGAATTTTAATGAGTTTTCCCAACGTTGTGATTAATAATCCGAAGATTTTTTTAACAGAATTTTCATTTTTAACATGGCAATAGTTGATTTTGAGGTTTTAAAGCCTGTTTGAATAGTATGTTTTCCTCCAATATATGTATGAATTGAGGATTGTTAAACGTCTGAACTCACACTGCAAGATAATTATTGAATTTACATAAAAAAAGATATTTCTGAGTACATGGCTACGGGTATGGAGGTCAACATTAAGCAAACAATGCAACAGTTTAGTGTTTAGGGGGTTTATAGATTACTCATATTTATAAGTTAAAATAAGATATACATTGGAGACAGGGAAACAGGGCTCCATATACAGTTATCTGCTAGACCCATGCTGGACATTACACGAATGTAAAGAACCAATATATTTCTCTTTTTCGCACTTCCTGATTTTGCAATGTGAGCCTTCGTAGATGCATTGCATTCATTTTTAAAGAAAAAAATTAACATCCATCAAAAATAATACTTTTTATTAATGTCTGCTCAAGTTTATTTCAATTAGCGAGTTACCTATCACCAAAACATATAGTTGTAAGTGTATCATTATAAGTTTTATTGTGACATACCAGAAATTCCTCTGCCTCTTAAAGCTGAACACGACTAGCAAATAGACATACGCCATTTTCGATATCATTATCTACGATACATCAAGACCAGGGTATACTTTCCAGATTCGTCACACCTGACTGCTTTATTGTCACGGGTATCGGCGTGGAATAGCGACCCGTGTTCGTACTGGTTATCTTGAATTACCTTTGTTTCCATTTTATTGCAGGTACGTTTATCTGTGTTTGTTTGTATACTGCACTAAACTGTATAATTGTAATTGTAAGTTTCTTTGGTGTCGTACTATTCATGAATTAGACGAATTAGTACGTTATTATTGTCGCTATCGAGTGCTGTATAGCAAACGTCCGTTTACACCGATGTCTACTGATTACACTGAAAGGAGAATATGTCCTGCCCTTTATACGATACTTTATACGTGCAATATGTATAGTAGTCTGCAGGTAATTATAAAACGATTCTCCGAACAATAGTTGCGGACAAAGTCCTTTTACGAATCATGTTCAACTTTATTGTAATGTATGAAAACAATATCTATTTTAAAAAATCGATGTTAGACACTTTGATCAAAGTCGTCGGAAGCAAATTAAAAGAGGGGCTAATTAAAAGTGGGGGATTAATCTACCAAAAAAAGGTAAACCCCAATTTTAAATGCCTATAAAATGTATATATTTGCAAAAAAAGTGGGGGGTTAAGCCCCACCCAACCCCGGTTCCGATGCCTATGTTATTTTTTTTTAAAACTTAAATTTTCTAAAGAAGTCCTTCATAAGTATAGATTTAATAGTTGTTTCTTTCAATAGGTTGATTTTTTTTTTTGCAGATTTATCTAGCAGTAATCAATATTACAATTGTATAAATTATCAACACAATTTCCTACATTTAAGAAGAAACTTACGTACAGGAGGTACCGGTCACGGTAGCCTAATGGTAGAGCGTTCCCTTCGTGATCGGGAGGCCCGGGTTCGATTCTGGATCGCGGCGCCGCGTCATACCTAGGACGTCAACATAGGTAGTGACTGTTCCTTCGCCAAGCGCTCGGTACTAGAAGTGAAAGTCACGGGTCTTTCGGATATGACCTTAAAAACGTAGGTCCCGTGTCACGGTAGGCGTTGGCACGATAAAGAACCCTCACTGCTAAATGGCCCTGAGTGCCGAGTATATGTCTAAATTTGAAGCCCTTCACCGGCATCGGTGAAGTCTCCATATGAGTGAAAAATTCTCGAGAGGGACGTTAAACAATATATACAATACAATACATATACGTACAGGAAGTGAAAACCTTAAATAAACGATTGGATTTATACAATTATTAAACATGATGCAAAGATATGATGTAACATAGCATAATCTATATGAATAAAAAGTACAAAAAAATAATTTCCAATGTTCCTCAAAACATACGTAATATATGACTATATACATAAAACGGATTGAAACTAATAATGAAAATAGCAATGATAATGATAAACAGTACTGACATAGAACGATATATATGTGAGTAACATTGCTTTCTTGTAACAGACTGATGTTGCTTCATCGATCGTATTTTCTTAAAATGGAAGAAAACAATGAAAATAAAAGGCAAAAAGAAAATATAACTTGCAAATGTTATTTTAGTTATCAAACCATGTTGATATTCCACCATACCTTTTAATTCCATAAGTATTACAGTGCCGTAAACACAAGTTACAACGCCATTAAATACCCAAAGAACAGCGGAGATTTTTATAATTTTGACACACGATGTTGCAAAACCTTCAAATGGTGACAATTTTTTGTGCACAGCGAACATAAGCAAGTAAAACTATATGCTAGTTTGCTGCATGTAGGAAGAATACGCTGAAATATGGTTAATTGACCTTTCTTGTAACTGCAAATCGGAAAATAGGTGTTCAGACCTGTTAAACATGATGCCAAAAGATGAGCGATCCCAAAACAAGCAATGACTGTATAAGTTGGTGTGTGCAGATTTCTTTTCACAAGAATTAATATGATTGTGAAACAGTTTCCAAAAGTCCCAACTATTATCATAATAATAGCAGGGACGAAGAATACAAAGGGATCTTAGGAGAATTTTTCTGCATCTTTGTTATCCGTCCGATTATTCCGAAACATGACGGGGCTTTTGTTGTGCATTCTATTTGACAAAAAAAGGCAGTGGTGCCAGTACTATCCATTGTTTTCACACAACAAGTTAAAAACAGATAACTGATCGCAGAACACTTGTCAATGTGACCTAATTTCGAAAAACGTGACGTAGTTTGTATGCAGTGAGAGGCAGATCAATATCAATATAATATATTCTTAACAAAAAATGTATTCTATAAGTAAAATAGAATATTATTTATAGATATTCTATAGGCCATTTATTGTGATTTAATGTCTTTTTCACGATTTTAGTGTTATATTTTCTGTCTATTACGAATTTAATTGACAATGCCGTATATTTGTTATGTGTGCAAGCACATTGGAGGGTAACGTAAGGGTCTTAATAAATCCATCTAGTGCAAGGGCATAAACTCAATGGATCTTATTAAGCTTTTACAAATCAACTCTAGAAGTATTAAAGTATCTGAAATGTGCTGCGATTCTAATGAAATCTTAAAAATAATTTCCTTATATCAATACCTCATGCCGTTGACCATCAAAAATACAGCCTTGGTCATGCAAATATAAATTTACCGATGAAACTGCAGAATTTAGAGGAGATTGCAGCCCTTTTTAGAAACTTAAATGTGTATTGAAAATATTGAAACACTAAAAGTGGAATTTTAACTTGGTTATGCCCTTGCACTAGTGAAATTTACTGATAATATCAATACTGCAAGTAAATGTGCCAAAATAACGTGACTGCCGCATCCTGTGACAAGTCTAAATGTAAAATCTAATCGTCCTCAATATGTTTTTGTTAAACATAACAACAGTTATATATCCAATATAAATAGTGTACTAAAAACACTCGCTATCCAGATTATGAATACATTTTTGAGTACGAAATACTGTCGATATTTCCATTGAGCACCTTAACTGCACTGCGTCTCGAAAAGTTGATCTTATAATGTAGCTGATAACTATTTCACATGGTTTGATAATTATTTTACTTTCATAAACTTTTTTCTTTTTTAATTTCAACATCCTTCAAATGTTGAAAAAAAAAAACAAAAATCCGCCAAAAAATCTAAATAAAATTTTAATTAATTTTTTTTTTCTTAAAAAAGGTAATAGTTTGTATACTTTGAATTCAAATTTTACAAATAATAATATTCAAGTTTTTTCAATTATTCCATAGGAAAAAGGTTGCTCTTCTGCAATGAAGGATGTAGAGATAACGAGCAGAATTCAATATCAAAGTCCATAAAACAATTCAAAAGAGGAACAGAGCAAACACAGAACTCTAAAACCACAGAGGTGGGATCAGGTGGCATTGAGGACTGAGCATTCTCTGCCGACCTGTCACATCCGCCGTGTGTTCCTTATCATGATCGAGAAATAACGGAAAAATCCGTCGTCAATTCAGTGAAAAAAATGGACTAACAATTAGTATGAAAAAACTTCAGTCAGCATTTGACTCAATGATAAATTGTATTTACTGACAAGATCATTGCATCGACCAACGATTTTTACCAATGCGACCAATGGCACGATTTTTCTCTATGAGTATTGGAAAAATCTCTCAACATGTCAGTTTGTGACTTTTTCTATCTCTCCCTTAAATTTTCTTAGTAATCCCTGTCATTGTCCCAGACTCTTCTGTCTAATCAATGACAATCCCTGACTTGGCTCATGCTATCAAATGAATGTATACTCTCTGATGTCCCATACCATTTCCTGACGTCCCTATGAACTCCAAGACAAAGTCCCTGACGACTCTGTCTGCAGCTGTTTTTCACCTGTTCTTAACTTTGATATCTAGGTTTTCATATATTATTTTGCTTCCATTTTGTCTTGTTTCAACGTATTTTGAGCTCAATTCCTGTTCGTTTTCTTTATACTTTAATTTCATAACATACTAAAAAAAAGAAAACTTATTAAAAGAACATATTTAAAAGTTATTTTTCCATAGAACCCAAGTACAATTTTACAAATTATGCCATAAAATACTATTAATTTCAAATATCATTGCTGTGCTGTTAACCATCCGCATGGTATTACTTTTTTCCGAAGTACGGACTTATAATTTTAACACAGCAATACCAATGTTTTAAAGTGGGGAGGAAATCCATATACAATGTACATGTATATAAGCAGACAAAGTTATACAACAGAAAATATGCAACCTTTTGAAAAACACGGTATACTTTTCTCTAATTAAAGACTGAATGCAATTAAAACTTTCAAAGTAATTGTTCAGAATTAAACTTTCTGAGAAAAGTATGATAAAAGATTAGCAATCTAAGACAATTTTTGATTGTGTATATTTCTATTTCTGTCAATTCCTATTTCACTAAATTTAGAAAAAAAATAAAGTTGGTAAATTGCATCCCTGTACAAACTGTATTGGTTTTTTGACTGCATCAGAGAACCATTCAATTTGGAACAGGTTCACCCCACTCTAAGTTGTCAGCAATGGTGTCTATGTATATAGAATTTAATTTTCTTTGTATTCTAGCCCCTAATTGTTTAATATACAAAAAACGCAAATTATTTTTGTATAACCTGGTTTGGTATGGGAACAACCCCCCTTGACAGCCACCTAAATCATCTGTATCCATGGAATCCCGTTATTTCCAGTCATCGGGATTCATGTAAAAAATTAAGATTTAATAAATGTACCTTTAACTTCAAACAGTAACTCGATCTCTCGACATGTAAGCAAACATCATGGCTGCTAGGGTTATGTATCACTTTAAACTTCTCTAGCCTCTTATCACGTCTGCTGGTACGGTTGTCGTATTCAGCAGCAAATTTGAGCTTAAAAAAGCAACGCAATTTTCCCCCACGTGTACAGTTGTTTAATGATTTTTAAAATCAAATTATAAGGAATGACTAATTCTTGGCCAAATTATTCGAGTATAACCTTGTTTGGGTAAGTTTACATTTTTTTAATAATCCGTTTCAAAGATCATAAAGCATTAACTAACTAAAACCAGGCCATACTCGAATAATTTGGCCAAGATTAACAGTCAGGAATGTGTTTAATTAAAAACAATGATTCTTGCGATTAAACGCTATGTTTTGCTTTTGTTAAATTCTGTTATAATTGCCTTAAACACAAAGAAAAATATTTCTTTCTCTTCACATGCTAAACTGGGCTTGACGTTGTACGAAAAACTACATCTGAATAGACGTATTTTGGAATAGCAAAAGCATAATAATACAAGGATAACTGATATAAATTCGAGTATGGATACCGGTTCAGATATATGTAAACGAAAATAATCCATCTTATTTTAAATTGTTGAAATATAGATCCTTTGAATGAATCCCTGTACAGCGATGTCTCGTGTTGAAGCTGGAGTTTGCAATTAACATGATTAAAATTATAATTATTATTACAATTATAATTATACCTCACTGCTCAATGGCCACTTGTGCAGAGTATGGGTCAAAATTTGTATCTCTCCACGGGCAAGTAGTGGCCTCTCCTTATGTGTGAAAAATTCTCAAGAAGAATTTTAAACAACAACAGCAACAAAACAAAATGATGAAATGACTGAAGCATTCATAATCAGCAGATTATTCGCAAATTCAAGTTTTCACGATGTTTACATTTACAGACATTTCAAAATTGTTAAATAAAATAAGGAAAGTGTACTAGTTTATATGAATTTTCTTCACAGATAAAGTACAAAAATGCATGTTATGTAGCGGTTGTTGTGTGAATTTGTAAGAAAAAAAAATTTACTTTATACGATTAACTTTATATCTGTTCTGTTATTTTGTAAGCATAGTGAATCCCGGGGCCCCAACAATGGCACTAATTAAAAAGGCACTCTACTTTGACATGTGATTGGATAATAAAATAGGTAAAAAATAAACATAGAAAACAGGTGGGGTTTGAAACCAATAACTTTTATTTGAATAACGCAAAATATTTTTTTTTGGCAGGCGAGGGAATAAAATTGTACAAGAAAGAATTATGAAATGTAGACATATCAAAGCAAGTCATAGCTGATCAGCTTAAATCTTGATTTACATTTTTCACACAAAGAAACATCCTTGGAATCCATTTTGACACTTTTCTATATTTACACACATATTTCTATGCCCACTGTAAAGAATTATTAGGAAAGATGAATACATTATGTATAATCAAGAAACATATATATCTACCTTTAAATATGGAAAAGGTTTTATAATGCGTACATTATGCAGTTTATTGACTTTGTTTAATAATGAGGGGGTGCATCGGACCACATCCATCATTAGATATATATACTATATAGCTAGAAACAAAAAGCGCAACTCCCCGTATTCCTGAAGCTGCTCATGATACATCGTCAAAACTTTTTTTTGAAAATCTCTCATTTGATACATGAACAACTTGCTGTAGATCTTACTACAAAATATTAGTATGTTTTGTTATATTGTTCATTATATGATTTCCCTGAAGTTCCTGACTGACATGTTCATTGAACTGTAACCCAATGATGTTATCATATATATAAGACTAATTTCGAGGTGTGTGTTCAAAAACACAATCTACATGTATAATATTCCAAAGCTTTTTTCAATATTCAGGTGAAATATTGTGGAACAAGTTACCTATACATAGAAGGACGTCTCAAACACTTCGAAATTTTGAAATTAAAAAGCAATGAAATTCATATTCACGAACGATAGCATTACATATTCATTTTTAAAACTGTAAGCCTGTGTTAGGATTATATTTAGTAGTACATACATGTATATTGCTAATATAGTGCCGTTAGAATACATTCATTGTGAACATTTTTAAAGAAGATGATGTTTTGCTATTGTTATTTTCTTTTGCAGATGCATCAACAGACATATTTGATAGCGTAAATTTTGGTATATATTTCAATCGGACTCCAGCTAAATGATATTCGAGCTCTACAGCTCAGTGCCATATAAAGGACGGTACACATCTCGACTAAAATTCTATTCGGAATTGATCATATTAGACTCGGTTTTTCTTTCGTCCTTCATTTCTTCTACTTTTTTGTTTAAATCTTTTAGTTGTATGTCCATGGATTCCATACGACTATTTATATTTTCTAAAGCTGAAATAATCACCGAATTATAAGCTTTTGTTGAAACTGAAGGGATACACGGTTTTAAAGTTAGAGGAGGTTCAAATGATTTCAATATTCTATCCATTGGTGTGACCAAAAAGGAACCTCTCGCAGAAAAACCTATCGCCATACCAAGACAGCTTAAAGGCTTATCTGAATTTACGCAAAAAACAAAGGATCCAGAATCACCCATGTCGAAAAATTTCCCCTGCGGCAGACTTCGAATTTCAAGCTGGTTGCACATTACGGGTCCTGTATCTTTATCAAAAAAGGGCATATGTTTGGTTACAAATCGGGCGTGCGTATGATTGAAGAATAATTCACCAATGGTAAAACCTGTTGTGGCGCCAAATTTTATGACAGTTTCCGATGCACCTGGGATTTTATCTGATGTGATATCTTGAATTTGATCATTTTCATTATTCTTAGGAGGAGGAACTGGAACAATTTCACCAACAAATAAGGGAAGACATTCTGGATCGAACCCTGATTAAAAATATCATATCATGAAAAAATCCTATATTCAGGCAATAGTAAGAAAATATACTTAGAAAAAGAACACTTCAATCATATTTCTCAAACAAGATTAGGATATTTTTATTGAATTGCTTAATTTGTACTTTATAAAAATAAATTCTCTAATAATTATAAATAAATTACCTGCTGAACGTAACTGGTCTTCAGGCACAGCGCGAAATCTAAAGGTATTATCTCCAGTCTCCAGTTCTATGATAGCAACGTCGACATTGTTTTCAAACGTCATTGTAGGGGCTAGATCTGTAGCTTTCAAAGAACTCGGAAATCGATAATCAAAAACTTTTCCACACTCCTTAAAAGTGTGTGAACTCTTCTCAAAAGCCTCCACAACATCGTTACTAGCATTTCCAGTAACTAATTCTTCCGGCGAAAACAAAACATGAGCACATGTTACCAACCCTATTTTTCTTTTAGGAAGATTCACAAAACCACCAATGCTTCCACTAGAACCTTTACAACGAATATGTCCACCAATCTCTAGTGAACTATTCATCCCAAAATAGCAATACCCTTCGAGAACATCAATTTCATAAACTCCTAATCTTTTGGGAAATTCTTTTTCTCCATGAGGAATGTATCCTTTATGTTGACAAAATATACTGAAACATACATTAGGCACAATATGATGTTTTCCTGTAGAATAACCAATAGACTTACACGGTGATGCTGTTATCATGAAGAGATTTGAATGCTGTGAGAATAATGTTCTTGCCGTGTGTTCTGTCATTGTTGGTAATTTTTCTTTCAAGGGAGAAGTAGCAGACAAATCAAAAACTATTGTTGATTCATCAGACTGCTGTGTACATTTGTAAAGGAGAACATCAATTCCCAAAAATAATTTTGGAATTTCAATGTGTGTTTCAATAATTCCATCATATGCAAGAAGGATAACAGGCTGCTTGTCTTTGATGCTGTGGCAAAGTGAGAGTCTGAATTTATGCTCACCAAAGCTCTGAAACCTCTCAATTAACCTGTGCTTCAGAATAACCAATGTTACTTCAGCGACAATGCTACACCTATCTATGTTTTCCTGAAAAAAAAATTTCAAAGAAATTTCCTCCAACATTGCATACATGTTTACAAGTTCGGCTAAAAGAATATAGTTTTTGTTTTCATAAGCGTGCTGAAGGAGAGTTTTCAAACCAGGTTCAATAAAACAATGCATTGTTTTACCAAACCCTCTATCTAAGATACCATTTTCCCCCTTTAAAACTCGCGTAGCTTCAACAGTTGTTAAAACACACAGAGCGCTAGTGATACAAGGACACTCCAAAGATCTTGAGAGTGCAAACTTCATATTGCAATTCGAAATCCATTTATCCAGTTGATATCTCAACACGTTGAATGGATAGTAAATTTCGCCAAAAGTCGGGATTGAAATAGATATTACATGTTTATGTTGATTGAAATATCTCGCACATAGAAAAGCACAATCAAGATATTCAACACTATTCATTAAATCTTCGAATTTTCTTTGATCAAAGCAGTACATTCTCTGAAATCTGCTAGATTTAGCTTCGTATTTCGTATGTGTTGATGGTAATGAAAAGGAACGTTTTCTGGTAAGGTGGATATCAGATTCTTTTAATGAATGAAAGGTCATCATTGAAACTGGTCCTGAAATGAAAAAAAAAAACAGTTTTCAACACTCCAAAATAGTTAACTTATAAACCTCAGAATTAAGGACAAATAATACAAGCAGGTTTTTTAATTGGAGGAAAATTAAAGATAATGTCACATGTTTAGAAAAGCTTGATAATTCCTTCCTTAGATTTTGATTCCTCTAGGAACTGGAATATGAAATAGACTTGGAAAAAATTAGTAACATTTCAACAAAATTACAAATAAAGACAAAACACACTCAGTAAAGGTTTACACATGAAAACAAATTTCTTAATTAGCTATAATTAGCTTGGTGTTGAACGTGTAATATAAACTGTAGAAAAATATATATCTACCAATGCAAGCCAGATGATTGTTATTGGAAAAAAGCAAAATGGTAAACATCAGCCTGGTTTGGTTTTTCTGATTGTTGTCATTTTGTTACTCCTCTTAAAATTCTCCTTGTTTGGTATTTTTAAAGTTTATATTACACTTTTACAGTACAAATTCTGAATAGTCTGGTCCTGATTTTTAAAAAGAAGGCTAGAAATAACTTCTAACGTGAAATAATTTTTATTTGGTCCATCATAGTATTTTAACCTATTTCGAGTGTGCTGAATCCGAAAAAATATGCTGGCCTTCATGAAAATGGCGTTACGTCCAATTTGTCTATTTTTTTCTTAATGTCGTTTAAAATTGAGAAGTAATGAGTGACTATCTAACTGAGTGAATTAAAGCTATAAAAATTAGAATAGTATGCTAACATTATTAGTTAAACTCAGAAAATTTAGTCGTTTCTACACTTCATTCGAATTTTCTCTGATTTTTTTTTATCTATTGTTTCTTTATTCTTTGTTCAGGATTTTACATTTGCAACTATCCAAACACTGCAGATTTGTATTTTTCCCTCTACTTCTCACTATTCTACAATTGAATGATAGTGCAGCTGTAAGTTAAAAGTCAAAATGGCGATTCAAAATGGCGGATATTCATCTTTTTCTTCAATTTTTTCAATTCTTAATGTCGTTTGCAAAGGAGAAAGGATTTGTGAATATTTTACTGAGCGTAGTACAACCAAGTCTATGTAAACGTTAACATATATTTTAAGAATTATCAGTATAATATACGTAAACCATAAATTTTCTTGATTGTCCAGTTCTGATTCTGTGTCCCTACATTTGCATTTTGTTATTCTCAGTCAAAAATTGAACTGCATTCTCAAATATGTCAAACTGTGAAAGGATAATTTTGTATTGAACAATGTATATAATTCAAAAATTTTAAAATTTACAAAATCTGAAGGAAGAAAATGTTTGTGTTCAATCGATTCTTAATACTACCTTTATCCTAACAAAGAAGTGTGGATCAAGTGCCATGTTAAGTTTTTGAAGTGTTCAATCAAATATGGCTTAGGCCTATTGGTACGAAGGCTTGTGAGTGAAAAGAATCACGAGGAATCTGCAGGCGCTCTTAAATTGCATAATTTTACAACTTTTCTGACCAAAATATGCACACAATGTGATTTCAGATGATCAAGTTTGAGACTTTTCTTGCTAATAGAATGACCTTTTTACCCTAAAAGACAACAAATCTATACGAGGTCACAAAATAAAGAGCTACATGTCTTGAATATCAGAGATTTTTTTTCATCCCCCGCTTGAAAAGCGGGAGGGTATAGAGTAATCGGTATGTCCGTCCGTTTGTCCGTCCGTTACGCTATGGGGTACCTATATCTTATTCGCAACTCCTCTTATACCACTAAATGAAATTTGATGAAACTTTCACAGAATCTTTATTACATATTGCGATTGTGACCTCCTATTTTACTTTTTGATCCGACACATATTTTTGGTTTCCCATAGCAAAACATTGACAGTGTCATTATAGTCATATTGGAGACCGGGGTATCATTTAGTGAGCTAATTGCTCAAAGTACCTTTAGTTCATTTTGCATATGGTTTTGGAAAAAAAAATATACTTTAAACATTTGAACATAAATGTGTTATTCCTTGAGTGTTGGTCGATTGATTGTATATAGTTTAACGCCGAGTCGGCAATTTTTAAGCCATGTTTCGGCGGACTATCAGTTGAAATTATCGGTTTTTGAAGGATTTTTGTTTCTCTGGCGGCCCAAGTCTTTTTCGAACTCCAGAAAAACGATCTTTTACATGCCAAGGGGGTTGTCATTCTTGACCCGGGGCACCATTTTACTCAAGTGTTGAAAATACCGAATTCCGAAGACAGACTGAAACATATACCAAATAAAGCTGGAATAGAAAATGTTAGGGGATAATACTAGGTTTTTATAAGTGCTAAAAAGCTAGAACAAAGTGTTCGATGAAATGGGACAAGAATTTCTTCAGTTATATTTGATGGTGTGCCGAGGGATGTTGAGGTAAAAGCGCGAGTTGAAAATGTCAGGATTCGGGAGTGATTTTAGATGGACGGGAGCTCAAAGGCTTTGGAACACGTACAGTCAAATACGTAGGGGGAATTAGGAAACTCTTAAGTCGAGTTTGTTATAACAATTTCCAGAAGAAAATGAATCTTTTCAAGAATTTTTGTTCATATTTAATGGACAAATCAATATACTAGATATACTATATATATCAAGAACAAGTTGCAATTTATTTTCTGCAAAACGAACCAGAATTAAGCGGTTTCTAGGAATTCAAGTGTATCAGACGTCATTAGAATCGCTATTTTGAGTCAAACTCCATAGAGTGTCAATTCTCCGGGACTACTTTCGTGCCCTACGAGTAATGATATGGAGTTGTAGCGTAACGTAATACTGAGCTGTCTGGAGCTTGATTTTGAGTTAATTAACACATTTCAAAGTTAAACGACTAAATCTTCCGATTTAAAGTGAACAAATTAATAGTGCTGTTGGCATTTTACAGTTGTACCACGCTCAGTAAGATATTCACAAATCCTTTCTCCTATGTAAACGACATTAAGAAAATTTTTTTTTAAAAGATGAATATCCGCCATTTTGAATCGTCATTTTGACTTAAAGCTGCGCCATCATTCAGTTGTAGAATAGTGAGATGCAGAGAAAAAATACAGATCTGCAGTGTATGGATATTTGCAAATTTAAATCCTAAACAAAGCGAGATATAGAGCAATAGACCACAAAATCAGAGAAAATTCGAATGAAGTGTAGAAACGACTAAATTTTCAAAGTTTAACTAACAATGTTAGCATTCTATTATCATTTTTATACTTGTATTACACTCAGCTAGATATTCACACATTATTTCTCCTTTTTAAACGATATTAAGAGAAAATTATACAAATTGGATATCCGCCATTTTGAATCGCCATTTTGACCTCTTTAACGCCATTTTCATGAAGGCCAGCATATTTTTTCGGATTCAGCATACTCGAAATAGGTCAAAACTAGAGGTACTGTGAGCAATGAGCTCACTAAATGATACCCCCCGCCTCCCATAATGTCGATGTGTTGCTTTATATTGTTTTAGGGTAATGTGTAAAGAGGAATAACTCGTCCTATGAAATGTTATCCAGAAGCTTCTATTATGTGACGTCATAGGTAAACAAAAAATGGCAATGTCCATGTTTTGCTCTGGGAAACCTAAAATACGTGTCGAATAAAAAAGTAAAATAGGAGGTGGACAATGGCAATATGTAATAAAGATTCTGTGAAAGTTTCATTAAATTTCACTCAGTAGTATAAGAGGAGTTGCGGATAAGAGAAAAAGCGTAACAGACGGACGGACGGACGGACGTACAGACGGACGGACGGACAGACAGACGGACGGACGGAAATCCCGATCACTATATACCCTCCCGCTTTTCAAGCGGGGGGTATAAAAATATGCTGGACCAAATAATAATTATTTGTCGTTAGAAGTATTTTTTTCTATAAATTGGACCAGACAAAAAGGAATTGTAACAATTATTCATATTTTCCATTGTTTTCATATTAATTATGGTTTATGTGTGGTGTGAAAGGAAAGAGAGTGAGGGAGAATATTGTTATCTTTTTTTATTTTCTTTAATAAATTTATTCTTTTATCTCAGCCAAAACACTTATTATAATTACTAATATTTTTCAATTATGCTTCAGTTTCCGGTTCTTAGGAAAAAACATTCTAATGATTATACACTTTTTTACACCTGTGATATGAAATAAATAACTTTCAGATCCAAGAACTGTCTTATTTCAGACAACGATTTCCTTTTCAACGTATCTCAGTATTTTTTTCTTGGTGTGTTTTATGATCAATTTTTATCAATTTTATTTACAATCTTTTTCATTATAAGTTCGATTTCCGAGCTGAATTACAAAATAGTTTGAGCAGGTGGGTTTTGTAATATTGATGAAATTGTCAAATATAGTTTAAATACTAAATTTGTAATTGCACATTTATTCTAGCAAAATCAATCACTGCAAAATAGCACAAAACATCATATATTTTTTTTCCAAATAAACCAACTTTTATATTTGTCACTTTCTCCAAAACCCTTCTTTATTTGCGTCATATCATCATCACTGCTGTTGTTACTGCTTCCTCCATCGCTACCAGGAAGAAATCCCACGCTTTTGTACATATGTTTCGGATATTCCTAAAAGGAAGATAATTTTGAAGCTTTTTTGTAAACAGTATCTAACCAATGAGTACTAACATGGAATTTCTATCATATTAGGATGTATACATATCAATGACTATAACGTAAACAAAACTGCATGGGTTTGTTAACACGGATCAGAATTCGGCGAATTAATAAAAATATAACACTAATAAATAGGAAAAGTCACTGATAAAACTTTTGCTATCATTATGCATTATATAGACTTCAATGGGACTTATATTACAGGAAGCACTTCACCACGACTTCACAACGAGACGAATATAATAAGAAAATATACCATAATGAAAAAGCGAAAAGTTCAACAGTACCCCAGAGATTAATTAATTTCAATTTGTAATAACAGTTATGTTATGTACAATGAACAGTGTTGCTAGAATCCTACTGTCCTATCTCAGAAATAATTATTCAAAATTTTCGGACGAAACCTTTTCAAAATTTTTACATTTATTCATAATATAAAATATAATACATCAATTCCCGTAAACCATACGATTCTAGCAGCACTTTCCAAAAACAATAGAAAAAGAAGTTTAGAAAAAAAATGTTTCAAAGTATGCGGTGTGGTTTTGAACTTTTGCATCTTTTTTGTTCCAAACGACAGAGGAAAGGCTGATCGGCAAGTAAACACCCTGCCTGCTTTATTTTTACAAAGAAATTGTAGAATTTCTTTTAGCATACCTTATTCATAAGCTTTATTCCCACATGTATCATACATGACATTCATTCTAAATGCTTTTAAACTTAAATTTCTTGTGTTTGTTTACATGAAATCTCGTTACGTTTCACTCTCACTGCTTCTGCATGATCAACAATTATGAAGTCACGGGTTTGGAATTTAACCCCTGTGATAACAGAGACCCAGAAACGAAAAAATCCGTTTATATTACGCCTCTGTATATTTTGTTTCATTTTAACGACCTCAAATCAATCTTAGATATCGATTTTAAGAAATTTCTATCTCTAAACATCACGTCATGTAGCTTACTATGACATAGCATATAGGCAAGTAGAATATTTGGTTGTACCTTACCTGCGTGGGTTGAACCAGAAAATTTAAGCAAAGGTATCCCATAATTCATTTTTATAAAATCATTTTTTTTCACACTAAATAGTTTTCGATATAATACTAACAGCATTGAAAAGTGGTTCAATGCTTTTGTGAACTTGATCAAGAATCTTCAATGTAAGCACCTGATTCCTTCTCTTGAATATCTGAGAATCTCTGTTTTATGCCCTGTTCACAGATTGTGTTTATAATCTTATTTTTAATTTTGCTTATTAAGATGGTATTGTTCCTTATAGACATTTTCTATGTAGTCTTCGGTGACAAGGCTTCCAACAACCTGTTGAAAATTCGAAAGACACACATTGGGTTCACTATTAGCTGAGCTATTTTTAGAGTCCAGTTTAGTAATTTATGCAAAAAACTTCCACAAGAAAAAGGCGCAATCACGTACTGTGGCCTCTAATTTCACATTCAGATATGCCGAGGTATTTAAACAACTAACGATTGTTACGCCCATTTATACACCTCAGCAGGCTCGTTATATCAAAGTAAACGTAAAAAAAAAGATTCCAGAGTCTGCCAATCTTTTGATATCTAACTCATTATGAAACCTTATTATGTATCATCTATAAGTACAAAAACTACTTCACGACTTGAATATAGCATCCTTCCGATTTCTATGAAATTTGTATTAAAGGTGGGTCTCCGATGAAAACTATGGTGTTAGAAGTTTCATGCGTGCAGTAGGTTGGTGAAAATATGAACCTTTACAAAATATATATACCTTTCATTTTTATGTAGTTTGATTTTTTTTTTGTTTCACGTCCCTATCAAGAATATTTCATTCACAATGAGACGTCACGAATTGGATACCCTGTATCTTCTATCATTTAGTAACTCAACAAAAAATAAATAACACACGTGAACATGCAAAAATAGAACTTACATAATATTCAGGATCCTCGTTTCTCTTAAAAGTATCACATGTCTAAAAATATATAAATCGAAATTAGCAAGGAAATGAAAGTATTAACACTATGTCGCACATTAGGGATGATCAGATTCCAGAGTGGTATTAACCATAATATTAACATAAGATGACTGACAGTAGCTGACAGACACTGAAATATAAAATAATGATGGTTTCCATTTCTAATTTCAGGGACAAAGTCTAGTTACAGACATAATCCATTTTATCGAGAATACATAAAGATTAGTGCATTTTACTCATATTTTCTTTGACTGGAAAATTGTTGACTAACTATTATTAACTCTAACTGAGAAAAGGTGAATGATAAGAAAAGAGCATTACATAAAATGTAGAATAATCATCAAGTTTCCAATTCTATTTATAGCTATACAAGATTTTAATAGAGGTACTATTTGAATTTTGATTTAGCAGATAGTGAAAAATGTAAACCTTTTTTGGATATGTGTGATATATATTTGATATAGAAAAATGTTATAAAAGGTAAAACACGTTTTCCCAAACAAGCAATTCCTCACAGATTGATATTTTAACGAATAATACCTATATCATAGCAAATCAGTGATGTTCATAACATTATCGCAGTTCAGTTAAAAACGGAAACAATGTTAAAAACTCCTGAATACAGAAATAACAGAAGCTTCAAAAGCTTAGATATGGATTCATAAACGGAAGATTTAAAATCGATTGAAGAATCTTGCTCTGGTGTTTTACAATGTCACCCAAACACTGTTTTTAATAATTTTTCACAATGATCTTACTCGAGTAATCGACAAACACATACCAATGGGAAAAAAAAAGAAGAAAAATACTGGGAAAACCAGCTCCCTTTATGAATAAGAGGTTGAAAGGTGCAATTTTTAAGCAACGACAACTACATAACTTATATATCAACAACAAATCTAAGCAAAATCAGGAAAATTTTAGAAAACAAAGAAATTATGTAACGAAACTAAAGCGTCAGTCTGTCAACCAATACTTTATTGAACGGTGTGCAAGTGGACCAAAAAGTTTTTGACTGACAATAAAACCATTTTTGACCAAAAAGGTACAAATGTCAGAAAAAATATCATTCTGTCTCATAACGAAAGTCTTGTGTCTGATTCAGCTAAAGTATGCAATATTTTTAACAATTTTTTGTAAATGTTGCAAAAAACATTGGAATAGATTGTGTTGATGTTAATAGTGAATACCCAAGCATTGTTTAAATCTGTGAGAATATAAAAAATAAGGATGTTGTGGAATCGATTTCTTTTCACCCTGTTGACAATGACTTTGTGAATAAAAGGCAACCGGTATTGTTAGTATTTCGGCTAAAATTGTTAAACTTAGCCATGAGCATATTTTGAACCCTGTGACAAATATTGGTAATTTTTGCTTTTCTCAATTTTTTTTTCCAGATCGTATGAAAATTTCACAAGTGGTTCCACTTCACAAGAAAAAAAGTATTTTAGAAAAAGGACACGATAGACCATTTTGTATTTGACCTACATTGTCAAAGATTTTGGAAATGGTTTTTCATTGGCAATTGACAGATTTTTTCAATTGCCATTTTAATGATGTGTTCTCAGCGTTTAAACCAGGGTATGGTTGTCAGAGTGTGTTGCTTAAGATTAAGGATTGGAAGTACGCTCTTGACCATAAAAAATATACAGAGGCAATTATGATGGATTTGTGAAAAGCATTTGATTGTATTCCACACGATTTAGTTTTACAAATGCAGCTACTAGTCTTATCTCAAGCTATTTAAGTGTGTAAAACTGGGGAATGTTTGTAGCGATTTTTTTTAATTGTACAAAGGTATTCCATACAGGGTTCAATACTTGGTCCTGTTATTTTTAATATTATTATCAACGATATTTTTCATTTTGTGTCAGATTGTGATCTTTACAATTATTTCTAACTTCCGTAATCTCTAACCTACATAACAGAAAATCAACAAAATCTGTCGTGTGCAACATTTCAGGTGTTTCAATCTATCAGATTATGCTGGAAGATTACTCTTTAAGTTGACAACAAAATGAAATATAAGAATAATAATGTGTTTAAAGCATGAAATAAAGGTATTTTTTAAAAATGGCCTTCACGTCGATGTTTTTGCATATTACAAATAAAAATGATAGTTGATTTTGTTTTCGCTTTGTTAATGTCTAATATTCCGTTATACGTTGGGCACATGCAAAAAGGTCACCTTTCTGTGAACCATCAGCGGTTTACAGGGAAATTATACTTCTTTATACGTAAAACCAGCGATGTTACAGAGGATGTTTTTTTCTGCAAAAAATGGATTTTTGTGTTTTAAGTGAATTTTTCATATATTATGATATATTAAATAAGTTTTCTTGAAAAACTTTGTTGATGTGTGACAGTCACTTCACAATGATTCAATAATTCACTTCATTATTACATTTACAAGGTTCAGTAAGGTATTTCGTAATGGAAGTTAAATTTTTTTTTTTATTTAAATGTATTGGCCTAAAAATGTTAAAAGAAATATTTTTATATCCTTTTTTTACAAATAAAGTATGAGGGGGTATCAAAAAATTCGTGGACTAGCACCATAAAATTAAAACTGCTTTAGGTACATCAACGAATTTTAAAATATCTATCGTATGTTCTCTAATTGTTTTTTACATGTATTTAAATTCACCATTAGGTAAACGCATCCACACCGATTCTTCGAAACGAAGGTTATAGAAGTTTAAATCTTCACTTTCACATTTGCGGTTAAAAAAGATAAATAAATAATTTATCCATAAATATTTGATAAAGTTGATTGACCCTTAGTTATGCTGAGCGACATAAGCTTGTAAAGCCAATAGGAAGTCTAAAATTCGGTTTATTCTTTTTGTAAATATTCACAATAACCTCCCTAACAAAACACACTTTTTGGAAAATTGCGTTTTAAAAAGGGTGGATGACTGTTTAGTTCTTCTCTGAATTGCGATAATAGATTCTTTTTAAAGTGTGTTTGACACATGAAAAAGTATTTTTATCTCTTAATCTCCAAAACGAGTTTGTGTAACCCCTGTTACAACTTTAGAGCAATTTGTATATCAATTTTTCTTAAAAAAGTGGTCAATTTATAATCAGAAAAGGTCTTTAATTTTAAAGGTATATCCTCTAATTTTTCAAATCAAGTGTTGAAGTAATGTAATATTCTGTTTGCTTGGCAATGATCCTAGTGGAAAACAGTGTTTATCTTATTGTCCAAAAATTCTGTTATCTGAATTTACACATATTTAGTCCATATCTTTTATGTTTGTAGTTCAGATTTTCTTCTGTTTTAATTTAGCTGTATATTAATAAAGCTTTGAAGTTCCATAAAAATTAAAACATGAACAAAGACTTTAATAACTTTATAGCTGTTTTTTCTCTGTTACAGAGTTCTTGCATGTGGTTAGTTGGAATAGCCATAAAAACAAAACGAAGAAAGATTGACGTGTAAAATTTTATTTTATTAATAAAGGATGTTTACTTTATCAATCACACACAAAATTATATCATTGCTCTTAAATTCGTTTTTCAAAACAATGGACTTGGCAAATTTATGAATTATACGGAAATGACTGAGATATGAGTCTGCCAAACTCTGGAATTCTTTACCAGAATCTTTTAAAAATATTACTACTTTTAAATACATGAAGTTCAAATCAAATATAAAAAATTGGTATGTAAATTCTTGTAATTGCTGTGCTTGTCGATAATTTTATTTCTAAGAACTAGTAATTTTTTTCAGTTTGGTCATAATGTGGTGAATACTATTTCATTGTAAAGCACCACGGATTCATGGTGATATTTAATAGCGTATGTTAATTTTAACGGCTGTTTCTTGTTTATAATGTATAATTGTTGTATTTTATGCATAGCTCTTCAGAGCATATGTACATTGTTTGGTGTACCCGACTTTAGATAAATATTACTTAACAGAAATAATCGTCGAAATGAAAAATTTTGCCCTATTTCTCACTCAAGGGATGAGGAAGGTGTTGACTTCCCGTTAATAAGTTTTAGTTAAATAAGGTGACTGACAAAACAAAGCAATACATGACTGTATAAACTAAATGTAGAAAAGCCAGCGGCGGTTTGTTTTAATTGACTTTGGTTAAATAGCTGATTGGATTTGGGTGGAATCTTGGGGGGTCATGGAGTGGATTCTGTACAGTACCGACCAGATCCAACTTGACAACCAAGCAGTCCCAGAAAGCAGTCCCAGGGACTGCTTTGGAACCGCTCTGGGACTGCTGTGGGACTGCAATGGGACCGCTATGGGACTGTCCTGGGACTACTCTAAAAAGCAGACCCAGCAGTTCCAGCTATCCCTGGGACTGCTTTGTTCACTCATGTGTGAAAGAAGTTTTGAGTGACATGATAGCTCCGCCCTCTTGTGTATTCTGAATTTGCAGGCTCCCAGTTGTTTTGTTTATTTGCAGCAGAGAGGAGTTTAAACTATTAAAAAGCAAGGATTTCTTACAATCTTTTGATAAGTAGAGATTATTATTGTTAATCAATATTTTCAGTAACTGTATATTTACAAAAATGTAGTTCGAAAATTCTTTTTTTAAATATACAGTAAAGTTATTAAATAAGGAGGTCAGGAAAAGATTTTTATCCCTTAAAATAAACTACAGGTTTATGAGGGAAAATATCTACAGGTAGCTCTATTTTTTTATTTTATGTAAACTTATGTGCACTCTAAATTTGCATCGGCACTATTTGACAATAATCATTATACAGTTAGATATAAAAGATTATTTACTGAAAAGCTTCATGTTTTACGAATACCACGCTAAAAATGTATTCCATGCAACCCTAAAATAAAGCCTATCAATTTATTAAATGACCATAAAAAATATGCTACCATTCTTCCATAACTTAAACAATGTGAATAATCATTGTGGAATTTATTAATGAATTACTGGTAGTTTTTTTTTATTTATAAACAATTTATCAAAAGAGTGCATTTATTTTATAAATGAAGAGTTGAAAATACCGCGAATTGTGATTTATTTCTTTTTTTTCTTTTGCTTGTGTTTACAAGTACCTTGCTGATTAATGTTTATTAAACACCCGCAGTTTTGATTTACAGATGAACATTCTATTATTTACAAATAAAACACTTAAAACTGAGTATTACATTATAGAGATCGAGAAATTAACAATAATTAAATTGACATGTCAGTAAAAATTATAATGACTGAAAAATAATACTTGGAAATTTAACAAAGATTGTTCTTAAACCCCAAAATTTCTTTTGAGTATCCCGATAGTATAAAAGTTGGCCATATAATGATGAGATTTATTAAAATCTAATTCTTACTGGTGGAAAATAATTAATTTACGTTAAATATTCTGTATAAAAAATAAATATGGGAAACAGTATAAATCACAGAAAATGAAGAAATTGAATTATTAATACACCCAATAATTGTGATTTTAATGTTCATATTCAGTTTAATTCATACAGGTACGTGTGAAAGCCTTCTTCTTTCAATAAATATAAAATCAAGTTATTTCTTTGCGGGTACTGTTTATAAATGACCTTCGCATACACGTAAGGATTCCTGGCATACTACCAAGAATCAATTTCTACTGCCTTTTATAGTTCCACTGTTTATTGCAAATCTCATATCTGAGTTAGCTCCTCCCATTGAATTAATGAACCCCACCCATTGGGACTACTGGGACTGCTGGGACTGCTCAGGGACTGCTGTGTGTCAGGTTGGCCCTGGTCGGTACTGTACATCAAGTTAACAAGAGGCCCGTTTGCAACCTAAGCACCTAAGCACACATCAGTTAGGAAAAAGCATAAATCAAAGCTGAATGGAGTGGAGTCTGTACATAACACTACTGGCTTTTAAAACCCCTGTCCGTATGAAAATCCACTGTCTTTCTCTGTATCCTACAGCATTTTCACAGTAATCTACGGTATATCTACAGTATGCTACGGTATGCTAGCTCTGTATATACAGTAAATCTCTGAATGCCACTGTATATATCACCAGCATGCCACAGTTACATACAGTAGGCCCCGATACGCCTACAGTATGACACTGTATGGCTACTGTTTCCTACAGACAACTACGGTAAACCACAGTATATGCCCCAGTACGCCCCTGTATATGTTCATTGAAGCAAAAAGAAGTTTACACATTCCCAGAGCACTGTACGGTTACCTAAGATGTGGGATTGTCAGTTTAGTACACAGAGTTACTTACCTAAGAAATTTTTGAACATTATTTTAAACACATGGTAGTATTTGTTTTTAAGTGTTAAGAGACTAATTGTGTTCTTTTATAACTCTGAAATAACTATGAACTATTAATAAATTGTTGCTTCAAAGAACATTTATCTATCAATTTTTAAAATTAATTATATAATTATTCTTTGGTTTGATTTATTACTTAATTTATTTATTTTGCAAACACCTAGCTAATTAATCCATAAAATACTTGGAGTGACTTTGAACTTAAAAAAAAACACGACTGAGGTAATGCTGAATTTTGGAAAATTGTAGTTTTTAAAATTGATATAGTTTCCTTGAAAAAATAAATAAAATTAATTAAATGAAATTAATCATTTTAAAAACAAATCAATCTATTTCTTGACAAATACAGAGCTGCATAGTAAACTCGGTACAAATTAAATAAGGTGAGGTGGTAAATAAAAATTAAATAAAATAAATGACTTTAAAAATACAAAATTAATAAATGAACTAATTATTTATCTTATTTATTTGTTTATCAGTTTATCAACAAATACAAAGATAAACAAAATAAATAAAAATTAATTTATTTATTTTGTAACTGACAAGACAACAAAGTGATTAAATATACACCCCGCCCCCCAATTGTTTTTTTAAAGTTTTATTTTTATGTGAAAATCATTTCTCCTAAAATATGGTACAAAGTATTTTTTAAGCATATGAAAACAAATTCGAATAATTTTACGTTCATGATGGATATCAAAATAATCGTCAGATGATGCACAATTTTAATTTGTCAATTGCAATTTCATATTTTTACTTTGTTTTGATTATAAAAAATCGGTATTCAAAACCCTAACACGATTATGAAAGAACTTCAAAGTCATTGATTGTTTACAAGGGACATGGGGTACACAGTAATGACACCTATTGTCTTTTTCACTGACCACTATACCTTGTTTATTTTGTGACAGAGAGCGACCATGTCCACTCTGCGGCTGTTTGAATAAACATTTTCTCTTTGTGAGAAAACCGTTTTTTGTCAAACAAAAACAAAATAAAAGTATCAAAAAAGCTATTTGCGGATTAAGATTGTGCATTATGAGACGATTATTTTGATACCCAACACGGAAGTAAAATAATTAAAAGTAGTTTTAAAATGCTTCAAAAAGACTTTGAGAGACATTTTAGCGGAAACTTGTTTACATTAAATAAGCCAAATAAATCCAACTTTCGGGATTATAATTAATTAATTTGCTTGTATCGTCAATTTAAAAAATAAATAGATAAATATTGTTCTTTTTACAATGATAAAATATGTGCTTAAAATCAGTTTTATTTATTTAATTTCTAACAATTTTGTAAAGTCAATTTTAAAATTAGAATAAATCATTTATTTTATTTATTTACCATTTATTTATTTCTCTAACACCTATTTAATCCATAAAATACTTGGAATGGCTTTTTGTACCTGTTGGAAAAATAATTACACACACACACCTTCACAACAAGAATAATGCTGCTTATTTAAAATAAATAGTTTTTAAAATCAATTCAATAATTGATTTTAAATGGTTAGTGAATAAATAGATAAAACAAATTTAGAGCACGTATATAATCATTGTAAAAAGAACAATATATTTATCTTTTTATTTTTAAAATTGACGATACAAGCAAATCAATTAATTATAATCCCGAAAGTTGGATTTATTTGGCTTATTTAATGTAAACAAGTTTCCGCTAAAATGTCTCTCAAAGTCTTTTTGAAGCATTTTTAAACTACTTTTAATTATTTTACTTCCGTGTTGGGTATCAAAATAATCGTCTCATAATGCACAATCTTAATCCGCAAATAGCTTTTTTGATACTTTTATTTTGTTTTTGTTTGACAAAAAACGGTTTTCTCACAAAGAGAAAATGTTTATTCAAACAGCCGCAGAGTGGACACGGCCGCTCTCTGTCACAAAATAAACAAGGTATAGTGGTCAGTGAAAAAGACAATAGGTGTCATTACTGTGTACCCCCTGTCCCTTGTAAACAATCAATGGCTTTGAAGTTCTTTCATAATCGTGTTAGGGTTTTGAATACCGATTTTTTTAAATCAAAACAAAGTAAAAATATGAAATTGCAATTGACAAATTAAAATTGTGCATCATCTGACGATTATTTTGATATCCATCATGGACGTAAAATAACTGCTATTCGCTTTTATATGCTAATAAAAAAATACTTTGTAACATAGTTTAGGATAAAAATATCTATACAAAAAGCCCTAATAATTTTCTTTTTGAGGGATATAAATAAATAATTAATTATTTAGTTGTATTGTCAATTTAAAAAATATAATTTAAAAATTTGACATTTTTATGCTGATGAATGAATTATTTATTTCATTTATTTACCATTAATTTATTTCTCTAACACCTATTTAATCCATAAATTACTTGGAATGGCTTTTTTGTACCTTTTAGAAAAAAAAAATGCACAAAAACACACACTTTCACAACAAAAGTAATGCTGCATTTCAGAAAATTTTAGATTCTAAAATAAATTCAACAATTGATTTGTAAATTGTTAGAAATTAAATAAATAAAACTGATTTTAAGCACGTATTTTATCATTGTAAAAAGAACAATAAATTTATCTATTTATTTTTTTAAATTGACGATAAAAGCAAAGTAATTAATTATAATCCCGAAAGTTGGATTTATTTGGCTTATTTAATGTTAACAAGTTTCCGCTAAAATGTTTCTCAAAGTCTTTTTGAAGCATTTTAAAACTACTTTTAATTATTTTACTTCCGTGTTGGGTATCAAAAAAAATCGTCTCATAATGCACAATCTTAATCCGCAAGTAGCTTTTTTGATACTTTTATTTTGTTTTTGTTTGACAAAAAACGGTTTTCTCACAAAGAGAAAATGTTTATTCAAACAGCCGCAGAGTGGACACGGCCGCTCTCTGTCACAAAATAAACAAGGTATAGTGGTCAGTGAAAAAGACAATAGGTGTCATTACTGTGTACCCCATGTCCCTTGTAAACAATCAATGGCTTTGAAGTTCTTTCATAATCGTGTTAGGGTTTTGAATACCGATTTTTTAAAATCAAAACAAAGTAAAAATATGAAATTGCAATTGACTAATTAATATTGTGCATAATCTGACGATTATTTTGATATCCATCATGAACGTAAAATTATTGGAATTTGTTTTCATATGCTTAAAAACTACTTTGTAGCATATTTTAGGAGAAATGATTTTCACATAAAAATAAAACTAAAAAAATCAATTGGGGGGGGGGGTGTATATTTAATCACTTTGTTGTCTTGTCAGTTACAAAATAAATAAATTAATTTTTTATTTATTTTGTTTATCTATGTGTTTGTAGATAAATAAATAAGAAAAATAATTAGTTCATTTATTAATTTTGTATTTTTAAAGTCATTTATTTTATTTAATTTTCACTTTCCACCTCACCTTATTTATTCTGTGCCGAGTTTACTATTCAGCTCTGTATTTGTCAAGAAATAGATTGATTTTTTTTTTAAATGATTAATTTCATTTAATTAATTTTATTTATTGTTTCAACGAAACTATATCAATTTTAAAAACGACAATTTTCCAAAATTCAGCATTACCCCGGTCGTGTTTTTTTTTTAAGTTCAAAGTCACTCCAAGTATTTTTTGGATTGAATAGGTGTTTGCAAAATAAATAAATTAAGTAATAAATCAAACAAAAGAATAATTAAATAATTAATTTTAAAAATTGATAGATTAATATTCTTTGAAGCAACAATTTATTAATATTTCATAGTTATTTCAGAGTTATAAAAGAACATAATTAGTCTCTTAACACTTTAAAAAAAAATACTACCATGTGTTTAAAATATTGTTCAAAAATTTCTTAGGTAAGTAACTCTGTGTACTAAATTGACAATCCCACATCTTAGGTAACCGTACAGTGCTCTGGGAGTGTGTAAACTTCTTTTTGCTTCAATGAACATATACAGGGGCGTACTGTGGCATATACTGTGGTTTACCGTAGTTGTCTGTAGGAAACAGTAGCCATACAGTGGCATACTGTAGGCGTATCGGGGCCTACTGTATGTAACTGTGGCATGCTGGGGATACATACAGTGGCATACAGAGATTTACTGTATATACAGAGCTAGCATACCGTAGCATACTGTAGATATACCGAAGATTACTGTGAAAATGCTGTAGGATACAGAGAAAGACAGTGGATTTTCATACGGACAGGGGTTTTAAAAGCCAGTAGTGTAAACTTTACAAGAGGTCCATGGGCCATATTGCTCAAATAACCTGAGGATGCCTACATTTCAATTTGATTAAATACATTTATAGCATTTTTATCCTGAGAAAAATTTAAAAGGTTTTTTTTTATCTACATGTATATGCATGTATGCCTATGTAAAAATTTGATCCCCAATTGTGGCTCCCTACCCTCCCGCTGTGGAAATTATTTTAAAAAATCCGAATCTTTACTACCTGAGGTAACTTACATATAAAAATCACTAAGCATGGCTTTGCTGTTCTTCAGAACATTTTTAAAGATACTTCCCTATCTATTCATTAGTAAATCTTTGATATCCCATTGAGGCCCAACCCTAGCTACCCATCGGAACTACGATTGGATCAATCTTGAATCTACACATATTCAGGATATTTCCAACTAAATATCACCTTGGCTCTGCTCTTCTTGAGAAGATTTCTAAACATATTTCCAGCATATTCCTGTGTAAAAAGGATGAGATGACATCAAGCACGTAGCATCGTTTTTTGAAAGTTGGGGGGGGGGGGCAACCTGAGAAATTTTTTTACCTACCTATAAAAAGTTCACAAGCAAAAAAAAAGTTGAAATTTCCCAAACTCGAAAATCCTATTTCGTGGGGGGTGGGGGGAGGTGGGGGGGTGGGGGGTGTTTAGTGGTCATCTTTTTTTAAGGCCAACTACCTTTTACTTCCAATTATTTGGGGCCATCCATCTTCTCAAAGGGCATTTTCTATAGTTAAGGTAATGTTGGGGAAAAAAGTGGGAGGGGGGCCAGCCCCCCCCCCCCCCCCCCCCCCCCCCCCTCTGCCCCCCCTGTTGCTACGTCCCTGGACATAACTGCTATCTGGGGCCTCTTTTCCCACGACGAAATACATTTAAGCTACAACGATGTTGGTAGTTTTCAAACATGAGTGAACGAATACGACGCCTTTTGAATAGTTTCAATAGTTCAGACACACTTTAATTTCAAAAAAAGAATACTGCATTATCTTTGATTATTTAGACCCTAACACAACTAAATTCAGCCAGATTTTTTAGAATATGTTCTTTTATGGCATGGGAATGGGCAGGTCATTGTACAATAGAGGGATAAGCGTGTCCGAGAAGACCTAATATGGCTATTGTTATTATTTCAAGCATAGTTATTGTCCGATCCGATGACAGGACAACAAAACATACTGGTTTACTACGTTTACATTTTACATGTATCACAGACACGTGGTTAAGGTCAATTTACCTGTTATCCTTTACTACATCTCAAACCTTTATAACTGGTTGGACAAAGCTGTTCACACTTAATAAAACGTATGAATGTATAGCTTTTTTTGGTTGTTAGGACAAAAATGCACGTGAGACTTGTATTTACTGATACTCGGGAATACGTGTAGACCTACGGAATTGCTCACCAAACACGCTACAAATATTTAAACTAATGTATATTTATTAATTGTTTGTAGAAATTTTACTGTGATTTCATTGTACATATGTAGACCCGTGTCTAATCTGTGACTCAAATACATTAAAAAATTATCGGAAAGCAGTAAAATTCCAAGCATATTTCCATAGTATTTTTGTGGTACTCAATCGTAACGAATTTCATTTAGCTGGTCAGTAAAAAAGTATCGCCAGTGCCTCGAGTAGCATATGCATTTATTCTTATGTAAGAAAATCTAGTTCCATCGATCTGTTTATAATGGGAAAGGCCAGCTAGATTTCACATACAGGTAGATTTCAATAAAATACTGTGACCAGCCAAAGGAGAAAATCGTAACTACATGCGCTTGTACATTTTACGAACGTCAAATTGTGGAGTTAAAATGCAATGGGAATTAGATATAAACATGATACCCCTTCCCCAATATGAGATCTATATCATTCAAATCACGTTTCATTTTTGTTAAAAATAGTATTCTATATAGGTATACATATCAGGGATTAGTTACAAGCAAAAACTTGAGTAAAATTAAGACATATTTTAACAATTTACCGGGGACCGCAAGTTACATCATCCTTTAATTGCCCATGGTATCCCAACCTTGCTCCAGTGGTCACAATTTATACAAAAATAATCTACACGATCTGAGGATGGTAGCACATCAGTTTCATATTTCAAGGACAAAATAGGGTCAGACCAGTATTTTGCCCCCAATTTTGTGTCTCTTTCAGAATGATCCAACAGTTTATTCATTAAAACCGGTTGTCCCCTCTGCCACAACATGTGTATTGGTTCTAAGATATAGAATTTACAGAGGCCACAGTGAGGTCAGGAAAAAGATCAATTTTCTTCTTTTCTCAATTTTATGGAAATTTTCATCGATTTTACACCACACTTTGTTTCAGAAAACATAGAGCACACGCTTGCCTATTTACCAAATTCATATATTTTATACATTAATATTAGATGCAGTATGCTCATAGAGCTCTATGTTTTCCGATGATTGATTGAATATTGTTTAACGTCCCTCTGGAGAATTTTTCACTCATATGGAGACGTCACCGTATGCCGGTGAAGGGCTTCGAATTTTGACTTTTACTCGGCACTCAGGGCCATTGAGCAGTGAGGGATCTTTATCGTGCCAGCTTCTGAAGCTGACACAAGGCCTCGGTTTTAAGGTCTCATCCGAAGGACCTGCAACTTTCACTTCAAAGTGCCGAGTGCATGGCTAAGGAACAGTTGCTACCCATTTTAACGACTAGGTCAGTCGCGGCCGAGATACAAACTCACGACCTCCCGATCACGGAGCGAGTGCTCTACCGACTGAGCTACCGTGAACGGTGTTTCCGAAGAGAAAAGTATCTCTAATATGATGAAATTCAACCAGAATTAAGGAAAGTCTGGAAATTGTCCTAATTCTGCACCCTCTATTGGCTTCCATGTAAGCTTTGAATCTAAATTTGTGCTTGATTTAGGGTAAGCATTATTTTAACTTCTTAAACTATCACATTTTACTAATATTCTGATTTTTAAAGCGAAAAGGGGCCAGATATAGATGTTACCCAATCTGGTCTTTTCCTGGTCCATTGGTTCTTAAGAAGATATTTAGATGACGTCTTTGAATTTCTCACTAATTCATATGTCCCCTTGATATAATACGTCATGTCCCGTCTCTTGATCAAACTTTAATCTCCTTCACCCAAGGATCGTTTGTGACAAGTTTGGCTGAAATTGGCCATGTGGTTTTTTAGAAGAAGATGAAAAGTGTAAAGTTTACGACAATGACAAACAATGAATAAATTTTGATCAAAAAACTTAACTCGACTCTTCAGCTCATATGACATAAAAGTTTTCTCTCCTTGCGACCTTATTTTGGAATTGTGAATGAAACTGAATATGAAATTGATGGTGCCTGTGACCTTTGAATGTCACACAAAGCATCATCTAGATTTTTTATATAACTAGGTTATACGACCTGCACTCCTATCTGAAACAGTCTAAAAACTTAGTAAGAGGTGTTGACAACTTGAACATCAAACAAATAATTTGCTAACAACTACACTAAGAATTAAATTATTATGTCGTTCCGAACGAAGTCTTTTAAGAACGATCACAGGTTATAATTGTGCCATGTGATCATTCAGTTTTAAAATGTCTACCGTTGCCATGGAAACCTGCAAAAAGCGACAAATCTTGTCCGCAAGTGTTCTCTCTGTTTCCTGGAACATTCGTCATGAAACTATTTTTATGTAAGTGATTATTGTAGTTGTGCAATTCGCATTTAAAATTTTCAAATAATCGAATATTGCCATGGAAATCCAGAGGAAAGTATAACTTCTTTAACTTTGATTTTAAATCAAAGTACTGAAAGGACTGATACAAATTGATGGTTGTCCAAGCTTAGCTACTGGGTATTGTTTTAGTGATACAAAAAATGAAAGTCTTGTCCGAAATAATCAATAGCTGCCATGGAAAGAGGGGAACACTCCGGGACTACATACGCTATGACTTGCATTATTTCTTCCTTTTTAAGTTGGTCATGCAGGAAACACTACAGAAACTAAGATATAGTCAAGAAAGTTTAAAATATTTTTGTCATCAATAAAATCCTCCTTCCTCATTAATTTCTGTAACCCCGGTTATTTCTATTACGAGGGCTGTTCAACAAAATAATGTCCTAGTTGCTCGGAAAGAAATTAAAAAAAAACGTTTTTCATTCATTTAGCTTGAATGATTTACTTAAACATTTTCTTTTAACCCATGTCCACAAAATTTTTGTCCAATTTCTGATTGTTTTTATACACCCGGATCGATAAATCCGGGGCTTATGATGTTTTTGTTTTTTTTTTGGTCTTTCAAGCTATAATTGAAAGTTTAAAGCGAATTGAAGTATACTCATATTAATTGCTCAACCGTTACATCAACTCACAGAGGCATGTGTTTCAATTAAAACTGAGTGATGAGCGCCAGACTGCGTTTGTTTTTCTTTTGACTTCCTCACCGATTCTTACACACACAGACTTTACTAAGTCTTTTAATACTTGACAAACGCAAGTCAGTATATACCATGGCCACCCCTACATCACTGAATGGTGAAGAGAGGATCGTGTCATACACAAGCAAAGTTCTCAGCAAATCAGAAAGGAAACAGTAAATATCCTGCAAAGATATTCTGGGTATGGCTATTTTTTTTTTCTTTTACATTCTTGTATTGACATAAGTTCTTAGTCAGTTATGATCTCAGCTCTCTAAAATTATTCAGAGGGTTAGTGTTCTTAGAGCATTTTACAGTATATTGTGCATGTGCGTGCATTTCAACAATAAATGTCTCAAACACATGTAAGTTCCATGGTTGCTGGGGAATAAAAATCGTGCATTTAAATATAAATTTTGAAAAATACAAGGATGTATACATTTTTAGTTCATAGATTTTCTTCGTGAAACACATTAAATTATTTTCAGAAAAAGTCGCTTTAAAATTTCAGTTCACATAAAAAGCTAAATATGCACAAGCAATACAGACCTGAATACCTGAATATATCATGATTATCTGAGGATATGACCATTTTGGCCTAACATGGAACTAAAACTACACTATAGACTAACTCACGGCATAAAAAATCGATAATACCCGGTAAATTAACGAAGAGCAAAATAATAGTCCAATTTCATTTTTTTTGATTGCAAAGACTTGATGAACCTTACAATGTTCGTTTTCCATTATAAAAGTTTCTGTTTGAGAAATGATGACACTCCAGACTACCCCGATATTATGTACCTGTACTAATCAAACAAACCACTCAAAGTGCACTGTCACCACGCATACCCATTTCGAGCTAAATTTTCAGAAGGGTATACATGTACATTGCATATACATGTATTTTCATTAAAAATAAAACATTTTAGCACTATTCTGAGGTCTTAAAGATAAGTTCTGGACTGTTTATTTTAATTCTTGTTAGATGGGGTTTCATTTTTCATTATCATACAAAATCTACCTGTTAAATATCAATGGCCATTTTCTATTCCCCTCTTTCCAAGCAGAAAAATGTCATGATATTTCGTCAAAATGCCAAAATTATCAATTCAAACAAGAGGCCCATGG
>PRKT01001088.1:73292-92967 GCA_003671525.1 Saccostrea glomerata
ATATATATATATATATATATTTATATATATATATATATATATATATAATCTCATCCTTTTTTGGATAAAATGTAGTGTAGACAAAAATAAAGAATTTATAATTCTTGAATGTGCACAAGGTACCGTCTTATGGCACACGATAATGAAACCATTGTGTTATAAGAGAATACACGAGCAAATTCTGAATAAAAGTATTAAATACACGTATATACGAGGGTCATTCAAAAAACACATAGACAATGCTTCTCATCGTCATATGATTATTACAAGATTATAGATCAACACATTTTCGTAAACATAAACATTTATTTTGTCGAAGTGTGAAGTTTCATTCTATTTGATTAAATAGAACTCATGTTAGCCAAAATTTAAAGCAACATGTTTTGTTACCAGGGAGCACGGTTAACCAATATTGTAACGTCAAAAACAACGCTGAAAAAATTTGTCAAAAGTATACACATTTTTGTTATTTCAAACACGGTTTGTAGCGTCTTCTCCATTCAAAACACATATCCACAACACTTAACACCTAGTTTGCTAACAATTGTACAAATATAGCTTGAATTAAAATGTTACTGTTTTCAAATTCACATCACGTTCAATGACGTTCCTAACTCTTTTGACAATACATGTATTTTAAACTTTAACCTGTTTCTTTGCAGACAATCCATCGTCCGATTCAAACTCGCTACCACTCAAAAATTGTATTTTCAATTTAATACAAATACACAGATTTTTTTTTCATACAGATCCTGCTTTTTAAGGATTTTTTAAGCTTGTAGAAAAAATTTCTCGAATGTAAAGTCTAATTCTATTGCTACTTGCTGTTCCGTGACGTCCTACAACGTCATGTTTTATTTTGCTTTTTTTAATCAAGTCCATATGTATTTAGAAGCTGATATCTTTTAAATGGAACGAGATATTACATAACCTGATTTCATTTTAATTAATACAGAAATACTTTATTTAAACATGTAAATTTTATTTCGTTTCAGCTCCATTTATTAGAGGTACAGCTGTAAATACTATAAAGTGAAAATTAGAAAATTACTCAATTTTGACGGTGCTCCGTGAACCCATTTTTGCTGTTCAAAATACTTGGTAATCTTAATAAATATGAAGATACATTCCAATTTTTTTACTCAAATCATTTGAATCTGTTGTTAAAATATTTGTACCAAATGTGGATATAATATGACGTTAAATAAAAAAAGTTAGAACAAAAGTCTTATTTGAATGACCCTCGTAATATTGAAATATTCTTTTTTAAATCTTTCATCTATTATTTCATCGTTTTGAAAATTTTAAGTCATCTATAAACATGTATTTGCTTTATTTTTGGCAGTTTCCTGGGCATTCAAAATGGGAAAGTGGTATACTAAACACATAAAAATGGTGATGTTTTGTAACGTTTTTGCTCACCAGAGAGCAGTTTAGCTTGATTTAGGTTAAGTACTGAAGCCCTAGGAAAATTTAAATGAATACAGAAGAAAAAAAAAATACGAAAATATCATCAGCTATTTAGTATACGATCAAAATACATGTAGGAAGTTTTCTTAGAGAAATCTTATTGATCGAGTCCCAGGGTAGAACAAAACATGCGGACAAACAGATATGGTTATATCGAAAGACGCTGTCACTGTAACCGTCCATATAAGACTGCCTATATGAATGATATAAGAATACTGTACATAGCTTTCTAATAAATCTGAAGAAAGTCCATATATGTGTGAGGTTTGCTTATCGGCTGTTGGTGGAGGAATATAAGGGGAAATCCAAGTATGTTAATCAATGAATTTCCTTGATTTGATTGGGACTTATCCAACTTTTTTTTGCAAAGAGAAAAAGTGACTGTGCTTAAGACATTTCTAAGTTATTATCCATGAGCCGTAAGGCATAGCATTAAATCTCGTGATTTGCATCACGGTTCAACTAGGGTATACGGATAAGTAGTTCCATAAAACCGATTAACATCTTTCAAATTTAAAATTTTGATAAAAAATAGTTCTTTTTATAGTAGATAGTGGGAATATTTTGCCTTATTACTTCATATAAATCCTTTTAAAATAGTCCAATTCCACAAACCTACATTGACATCAAAAGGGTCTACAGTTAACACCTCTTACTAAACAACAGTGTCACCATAAAGGTCGACAGGTCGACAGTTGACACCTCTTACTGGTTAACCTACAATGCCATCACAAAGGTCGACAGGTCGACAGTTGACACCTCTTACTAAACAACAGTGTCACCATAAAGGTCGACAGGTCGACAATTGACACCTCTTTTTGGTTAAACTACAGTGTCATCACAAAGGTCGACAGTTGACACCTTTTACTAATTTTCAAACCCATCTGAGATATTAGGGTTAGTTTTCAAATCCACTAGAGAGATAAGGGTTAGTATTCAAACCAAGCTGAGATATGAGGTTTAGTTTCGAACCCCCTGAGAGATTAAGGTTAGTTTTGAACCCACTTGAGAGATTAAGGTTAGTTCTCGAATCCACCTGAGAGATTAGGGTTAGTTCTCGAATCCACCTGAAAGATTAGGGTTAGTTCCAGAACCAACCTGAGAGATAAGGGTTAGTTCTCGAACCCACCTAAGTGATTAAGGTTAGCTCTCGAACCCACCTGAGAGTAAGGGTTAGTTCTCGAACGCACCTGAAAGATTAAGGTTAGTTCTCGAACCCACCTGGGAGATTAGGGTTAGGTCCAGAACCCACCCGAGAGATTAGGGTTAGTTCTAAAACCCACATGAGAGATTAGGGTTAGTTATCGAACATGATAGATTAGGGCTATTCTTCTATCCAACCTTGGGGTCAACTTGCCAACCTGTCAACCCACTACCTGTCAACCCGTCGACCTCTCAACCTACTACCTGTCTACCCGTCGACCTGTAAACCCACTACCCATCTACCCGCCGACCCGTCTTCCCGTCGACCTGTCAACCTGTTGACCTGTCAACCCGTCGACCTGCAACCAATCGACCTGTCGACCTGTCGACATGTCAACCCACTACCTGTCTACCTGTCAACCTGTCAGCCTGTCAACCCGTCGACCTGTCTACCAATCCACCTGTCGACCTTTCTACCCGTCATCCAGTCGACTTGTCAACCAGCCGACCTGTCTACCCGTCCACCCGTCGACCTTTCTATCCGTCAACCAGGCGACTTGTCAACCTGTCTACCTGTCAACCATTCGACCCGTCAAACCGTCGACCTGTCTACTTGTCAACTTGTCAACCCGTCCATCCGTCTTCTGCTGGAAAAATTCTTCTAATTTCCTTTTCATTATCCAACAACGCGCATTAATTTGACTTTGGCGCATCAATCCAATTATAAAGCAAGGCGCATTGATTTAAATTATGCGTATGAAAATATTTTACCGGGACTACTTAATATCCATATATCCTAGTTGAGATTTGTTTAATTATACTTATATCAGTTTGTAAATTGCTATATATATTATACACCAATTTATTGGCTATGAGGATCATAGCCAGTAAATAAGTGTTTTATTATACTGATGCTGACTTTACTTTTGTTACGTCATATACGTCACAATCCGGTTAAAAACCAGAATGTTTTCGAGATAAACACCGTGGGAAACAGAATGCTACCGGCGAATTTTTTGATGACTACTTTACCATGTGCAGATAGCACAAAAACTATTTCATGATAGGGACTGTTTGGAGAAAGTAGCATGTTTTTTCGACACATTGTTATATAGAAAAAAATCACAAAGGTATAATAAATATAAACAAGATAAATTTCTTTCATCATTTATAAGTACTTAATACTAAAATGTGACCGATCGGCACTTATAGCCTATTTATAGATTTTGAAAATCCAAAATATGCTATTTTTAGTGCAAAAAGATCACACAATTATTTACGCGCATTAATTTGCAAGATATTATGAGGCGCCATTTTGGTATTTACTGGCAAAAAGCGATATCACCTAATTGAATGGGTGATATCACCTATTCGAATTGGTGATACCACCTATTCATTTCCAATAGGTGATATCACCTAATCTAATAGGTGATATCACTTATTTGAATACTGAGGTAATATCACCTATTGGAAATGAATAGGTGATATCACCTAGTATTCGAATTGGTGATATCACCTATTCATTTCCGATAGGTGATATCACCTATTCAAATAGGTGATATCACTTATTCGAATACTGAGGTAATATCACCTACTGGAAAGGAATAGGTGATATCACCTAGTATTCGAATAAGTGATATCACGTACTAGGGCTGGGTATTGGCCTGAGATTTCGTATTGCGATATATTGCGATACTTTTAACTGTATTGCGATATGTATTGCAATATTTTCAATGTAATAAAAATGGCATTTTCTTACTAAACTTACTTTAATTTACGTGCGGAATGTACATAACTACGATAAGTAACCAACACGGAAAAAAAATCTTGTTGATTTTAATTTAAGTTTTGCTCTGAAATGTTCCCACAAAACAACTTCTGACTTACTATTTGGCTAAATAACAAATTTTCATGAGTCCATTCTTTAATCTAAGCATATTGTCAATATATCGATATTACAAAATCGTATTGCAAAAATACGATATTTTTTGCCATTGTATTGCAATAAATTGAAATATCGATATTATTGCCCAGCCCTATCACGTACCTATTCTTGCTGAATAGGTGATATCATCTATTCGAAAAGTGATACTGGGAGTATCAAAATATTCAATTTGAATTGGTAATATATCCCCTATTCGAACAGGTGATATAACCTATTACAAGAAATAATGAATGCTCCTTATAATATAAAGATTACCACTGGAACCAATAAAATTCGGACTACCCAGTTTTCATGCGTTTTTCACGATTTGTCTTATAGTGTACATGATATATAAGTGAAATAAATTAATTTGTGATCTAAAAAAACTACAATTTCGATTCTATTGGGGTTGCTTTAAATTAAAATTAATGCAAAACTGAAATCCATTGTCTCCCCTAGAATGATGAGTTATAAAACGAAAGTGAAAGTAAAAAAGATTTAGGCAATCGGCAATCCTCGGCTACGCTCCATTCAAACGAATGTGCGAGGTACGAGTCATTCGAGTGGACCTATAGTTTTGGGAACCGTTGTTATTTCATAAATAATTTGAATAGGTGATATCACTTATTTGAATAGGTGACATCACCAAATGAATATATATATACAAGTCATGTAGGTGATATCACGTATTCGAATTGGTGATATCACTATTTAGAAGTAAATATTAAAACGTTGCCTCATAAGATATTCTCAAAGACACATATTATTCGAACTATTTTACATTTATAATTTACTATTTTGTGTTTCGTTCTTGTAAACAAATTGAGAAGCTTGCTATCAGTGTCAATGTGTATTTTTAATTCATTTCCTTGTGTAACTATAACAATGGAGGTAAAACTTCATGTTGTAAATTTTGAATTTAATACCGGCCGGTATTTTGGGGAGCTAGGTTAAAGTTAAACCATGTTGTGAATTTCGCATCTACTTCCGCCTAGTGAATTCAAAATTACAACATGATACAAATTCAAATTATTAGGTATACCTTTACTCAGATGACTAAAAATTCCACTGATAAGAACGAAAAACCACTTATTGCACATTGTACACCTATGATTCTTGTGTTAAATTTTAATTTCAAATAACTAGGTCAATGACCTCGCTTTCATTCTAGGGCCCCTGAGTATTTTCGGGAAATACTTCAATTTTTTACACTATGACCATTTTTTTCTTCACTCACAAATCATTACAAGCAATAAAAGTCTTTAAATTATGAAATATTATAGCAATGGAACAGAGTTGCTCCATAAAAAGAAATGAGTAGAGTTTGGGCCATAAACGTGATAATTAGTAGAGTCCGAATTTCCTCTGTCATACATGTATTTATATTTTCCCTCCATTTTTAATCGCATATTTAAGAAATCTGACTGATAAGAACTGTAAATCATTTATAGCCTCAGATTACCTTAATTTGTTGCCGTAATTCTTATGGTATTAACATTATATGGGATCAATGATCAAATTATTGAGATTAGTGCCTGAAATGGTTTTTGTTCATATTTCTGAATTTCTTTATTTGATTGCATTTAATTATTTGAAATGATTTATTAGCTTTAAGGCAAATAAAATTTGCAAAATGATGTCTGAAAAAACATACAATCTTTACATTTGACAAATATTGCAAGAAATAAAAGATTTTGACAAATAATGAAAATTTAAAAATTTAGTCTGAATTTCCTCTGCATTACCATACAATGACTTTTGTTCCTGTATATTTTCTTCAAATAATAAAATTTGAAATTTTAGAATTGATATTGTGTTAAAACTTAATAATTTTATTCATTTAAAACAATTTTTGATTTAATATATTACACTTTATGAAATTTCCTTTCTGATTTCCGAAACCTGAGTAAACGTCATCCTTAAAGTCGAAGTAAACTTACATGTACAAAGAAAACATTGATGTAACCATCAATTGTCGCCCGGGAAATATATAAAGTAAACAATGAAAATGAGTCTTGATCATCAAACCGCTTCGAAATGTGTGAAAAGGCAAGCGTCTAATTGATGAAGACGATAGTCGCGAATATTTTGAAAACTTGTAGTCGGATAAAAATCAATCAAAAACGATACCATATTAAAATTTGATCAATTCCTCAAGTAAATGTTGGCTACATAAAATATAAAAATTGAAGTTAGACACACGAATCACCTACATTTAAAAATGTATTAATTTTCAATTTTAGAATATAAAACACGAACTGTGCAGAGTACGTTTATATCCGAGAAGCAAAATTTGATGTTCTAATAAAGGGACCTGTCGTTTTTTCGATAGTAAACGATAAGCAACTTTATATATTAAATATGGAAGACATATATATTTTTACAGATTCACTTTATGGAAGTAAATATCTTATGTATCTCGTAATTTATAAACGGTAAGAACCTTCTGATTACCAAACTTTTCAATGTTTAGAAAACCTTTAATTCTAAATAACTACTCCCACCCCAATCCCCATACACCAACACTTAAACTTATATGTATAGAGCAGCCCGGTCCTCCGGGCTGCAATTACCCCACCTCTGTTGATTTTTCCGTGAAATCCTGGTTTACGATTGGTAAAAGTCTGTCATGTGAAGGAGGTAAATTACTTATACCCGGTCAGTTTTAAATCTTTACCCGGTCAATGTATTACCTAACAAACATAACGTGACGTCATAATAGGCACAGTATAAGCCTGATGAAGCATTTAGCAGAGAAAATCACTTATAAACAAAAGATGAAACGAGAATGTTTCATCGGTGGGGTAAATTCGTTACATAGTCTTTTAGTGACAGGGTATGGGATGATACCTGGTTAGTAAATTTCATACCTGACTCGGCTCCGCCTTGCCAGTTATGAAATTTTTCTAACCAGGTTTCATCCCATACCCTGTCACTAAAAGACTATGTAACTAATAATACATGGTTTCTGTCTTGAAAAATAAGCGATATTTGGGCGAGGGTAAGAAAACGTGATAGAGGGCGAGGCTTGCCAATCCCTCTAATGTTTTCGACATGAGCCCAAATATCGCTTATATTTCAAGACAGTTATCATGAATTTTGTTTATCCTGCAACATATTTCTTACATTTGAACGCCCAGAACAAGCAACAAGTTTAGGTACATCTCTGCAGTTGAAACCATGACTCCACGGCGTAAACATTGCAATATATGTGACGTCACAATGCTTTTAGAACGTCGGAATACATGCACGAGGCTTTATTAGGGCAGTGATCGGATAAAGCTTTGGTTTATTAGGTTACCTTTATTAGGTCAATGCAAGGGGTAGTTGCAGGATAAAACGAATAATGTATCCAATGTATTCAATCTAGACAACTTGTCAACGACTTTACCGAACAACACTCCATTGAAAAAATATTAATTTTCACAATAATTCGAATAGTCATTCCTACTGTAAGCGCTTTCTGTCCTAAATGGCTCTTTGATATAACAGTCACTTACCGGTGAAAAATGCGGGCTTGGTATACTATAGTTCCTTTTAAGAAATGTCCCTGTAATTAACATAAAAACATTGTTTACATGAAGGATATGGAAATTACAAGCAGTTTTAATATTTTCTCATGCTGTACAATCTCACCGCAGCTCTGTTTTTGCTGAGATATAGTCACATAAAATCAAAACCATTGTCAAGATGAAGTATGTCATTTATTAAAATGAAGAAATAAGAAAAAAAATATTTACATCACATGATAGGGGATCAGATCAAAAGGTAATCGCACAAATACATATTAATATACTAATCACCTAAATTTACAGATAAACAATATTTGCAAAAAATATAAAAACAGTAGGTTTTTAATATCAAAGTCAATAAAACCACACGAAATAGGAGCAGAGCAAACACATACACCCAAAACATCCAAGATGGGATCAGGTGTCATGGACAAGTGAGCATCCCCTGCCGACCATGCAGTCTTAGTTTAGTGTAAAAATGATGGACTAACAGTAAGCATGAGAAATGTCAGCCAGTATTTGACTGAATTACAAACTGTATTTGCTGACAATGTCATTGTATCGACCATTACGTATTTCAACAATTTTGGAAAACATGGAAAACAAGATAATTCGTTTACATCTACAGAAAAAAGTCAAATCTTTGCGCTGAAAATGAACGTTAATTCAACGTTTTTATACCAAATTTCCTGGCCTTTACTTTATACTGAGTATAATTACTGAAAGTTCCGTCTACCTAATCAGAACAGATGGTTCATGGCGCATATGACTGATCAACATGGAATATTTACTCCTCCCATACATCTGATCCTATTCCAGAAATACCTTGGAATCCATGTGTCAGTCCTATAAACACATTGTATCATTTTTATAATTTAAAAGGTATGATTCTTCTCTTGTTTCTGAATAGAAGCAATGTTCAAAATATATCTTCTTACATTTTATAGATTAAGGTATTAAGGAATTAAAAGACCATATTTTTCTTTCCTCGTTTGTACAATTGTACAATTTTAAATATAGATAGTAAACTGCGTTTAAAAACTTATAGGGACTTCATATTTGTCGAAATTGTGGCGTATGAAAATATCTTCTTTTCTGCCTCTCAAAATTATTATAGAACAATAAATATTAATTCAATTAAAATTTTTACATTGCCAAAGACTTGAAGACATTTTTGAATGTAAGTTAAATTAATAATAAATTGATAATAAGGAACCACATTTCAATATACATAAAAGAAATATGATTTTTCAAACAAACTAGAACTATGTTACCTTTCAAAAGCTTTCAATCCAGTTCAGATGTGAGCCAAAAGTTCGTAAAAAAGTATTTTTCTCTTATAGTAAAAGATCAAAACTTTTCATTTGTGTATTATATTGTATCAATTTGTGACATCTTTACCATATGTGAATATCAGAAAAATTTTAATATAGACAACATATAAAAATAACTGAGATATTCTTAAAATTTATGAAAAGTTGAGAAAATTCCTATAAACCAATATCCATTTTAATCAAATTATTAATTAATGTCAATTATGTAGTATCATCTTAAAATCCATATATTATGATATTATTTTTTATGCAAAATGAAAAACGTCTAATCGTTTGAATTGATGGCAGCAGTAATATATTATATTTAATATGCAGGGAAAAGGTTATGAGCTTGACCATACATTGACTCTAATAATAAAGGGTCAAATTTAATCTCACTGATACCATCCTTTAGTGATATTTTCTTCTTGAGTCTGTGAAAATTTCACTAATTTTTAAATGCAAGAAATATGAGAAGAATTCTATCTTAACTCGAAAACTGTTTGTTATCTTTCTTTTTTTCAGCTATTTTTACCTACTTTCTGCTTTACTTGCACTTTGTGGCCAAATGCAGGAATGGCACATCATGGTGAGCACAAAATTTCTTGATACAGTGACACTGATGATGGATATGACAAAAATTTGGCCAAAAAATGATTATTTTGTATATTATCAATTTTGCATAGAAACTAATGTAAAATTGCCGATTCAGGAAGTAATCATTTTTTTGCCAAAATTTTGTCGTATTCATCATTAGTGTCAAAAGATATGGTATTCACCAAGTTGCGCAGTTTGGTCTTAGTGCCGCAAAATGCAGAAGTTATAAAAAGTAGGTAAAATAGCTACTTTGGGTAGCTTCAAATACCTAGGTAGCTATTAATATCTACGTAGGAAGTGAGTATCCTTGTAAAATTGAATATCTCTGTGCTTTATATATATATATATATATATATATATATATATATATATATATATATATATATATATATATATATATATATATATATATATATATATATATATATATATATATATATACAGTGAACCCTCATTTATCCGGACGCTTTGGTTCTCAGTCAAATTGTCCGGATATGTGAAGCATCCGGATATCTGAATCACCAGTAAAACAAGACAAAATGACATTTAAAAATTTCGTTCCGATGAAAAATCGTCCGGATACTGAAGCATCCGGATATCTCGCGTCCGGATATCTGAAGGTCCACTGTGTGTGTGTATATATATATATATATATATATATATATATATATATATATATATATATATATATATATATATATATATATATATATATATATAATAGATTACCTTTTCCTTTTCTTATCAATGACGTCTGTTGTGCTCTCGGGGTTGGAAATGCCTGCTGATTATACAAATAACGGTAAAATATGCTATAACAACGTAATTCTTGACAACCGTATTGTTGTGTGTGTATGTGAGGGTGTGTGTGTGTGTGAGAGAGGGTGCGTGCGTGTGTGTGTGTGTGTGTGTGAGGGTGTGTGTGTGAGGGTGAGGGTGTGTGTGTGTGTGTGTGTGTGTGTGTGTGAGGGTGTGTGTGGGTGGGTGTGTGGGTGTGTGGGTGTGTGTACTAGTATCTCATTGTATCATGTATGTATCACATCAAGTTAATTGCTTATCGTATCGCTTTTAAGTTTTCTTGCCAATGAATGTGTCTTTTCTCTGATTAAATTGTTTTAACCGTCAGATTTTTTTCCAATACAGGAACAGCGCTTTAGATCGTTGTATCTCACTTTCACTCTCAATGACCGTGTAGTAAAGGGGAGCGCTGTGAGAATTCCATCGGCATCGAAGGCAAGTTTTTTGACTTACCTAGATTGCCGAGCGGTCTAACGCACTGTTCCTATATTTATATTGCTAAGGTACAGAATCGATAGTTCGAGGTGCTTTTGTATGTATAATATACATGTAGTCAATAAAGTTTGAAAATAAATGCAAACTACAACTAGGTATCCTTAATGGCACAACAATATATCTTTATTCTCAACAATGTGCACGTATATCATTGATTTTTGAAATATTACAGGGATGAAGAATTAAGATAGCAAATTGTTAGGATCAATCGTTCAAAAAGCTGGAGAAAAAAAGGAGGGATAAAACTTTTAAAAATACCTCTTTCCAATCAGGGGACAACTGTTCTGCAAAACGTCTTGGTGTGAGCTCAGTGGTTGGTTTATCAGGAAATACCTCATATGTTATATTTGAGGAAGCCTGATTCATGCTTTGTATCTTACTTTCATATGCCACTATCTTGTCTTTTACCGACACTGCACGCACTGACTCGTCTTTCCTATTAAATGCCATAGCTACTCTGAAAGTAAACATCATCAGTAGTAATTCTTGTTTTAATACAAATATAACTACTGAAACGAAAACCATTACAGAAGTTCCCCCAAACACTCCTAAACCTCCTTCTTGTGTCTAATTCCCTGTCAGCTTCAATAAATAAAGCAAACACTATAAATTATAGACTTAATAAGCTGACGTGTACTAGAATGAAATGTGTTGCTCATATTGCATATCACATGCATCCATGTGCATAATAACCTAGTCATCTTTTTTTCTACGCTATTGAAACATTGAAATATTTTGATGGTTCTTCTATTTCAAATGTGTCCGATCCGTAATTTGAAAATAATCTTTTATTTGTCAATCTGATTATCCTTACATTCAAAACATTAAAATTGATAGGATATGTACCCCCAAAAATTGATTTACTAGGAGTGTGATATTGAACTGTATCAGCCCCGCAAATCCATATCAGCCCTGCAGGGCTGATACAGCTATGGTAACGTCAGGCATATTACACTGACCTCCTTGAAAGCATTCAATCAAAAAGTATAAACAATACAGTTTAATCAAATATAATAGTTATTTTAGCATTGTATGTACGTGCAATCATGTACATAATGATTTCAACATCTTGTTCTATACTATTCATTTATTTTGATTTACAGTATTCAGTAATGGAAAAAGAAATGAAAAAGAAAGGCTAAATCAAATATATTGATCACTTTACGCCTATCATCTTGTGAACAATAAAACAGTGTTATCACAGATAATTCAATTTATGCCGTTATGAGAAATTTGGTAAATTTTACATCGTCGTATCATTACGGATTGTGAGCCAAACAAAATCATTGTTTTATTGTGTCATTTTCGTTTAGCCTGTACAGTGCGTTGGAAAATAAAAAGAAGCGATAATCAAGACACGTAAACTATTTTAGTGTTTAATTTTCTTGAGCTAATGTAAACCGCGTTGGACGTATACTTATAGCATGGCAAAGGAGGATCCCGATTCTCGGTCTGTAAAACTACACATCTGTCTTCTGGGACATTCATTCATACTCAGACTTTCGGAGTTCATGGACTAATATCCGGATGAAGGATCTTAAGTTAGAATCAGAAAATTACAAAATATATGTATGTGCAAAATGGGTCTCCGTTAATGTGGCCCTCAGCATATGTTGAAAAGAATTACTGGTACTCCCGACATCTATTTCTTACAAATATGTGGCAATGACACTTGTGATAAATAACGAATGAGAAGATCGTAACAAACATTATCTCCTTTTATGAGTATCTGGTTCATGGTCTATAGCTTTGGAGCCTAAATGGTGCTTGAAGTAACAAGTTGCGATCCAGTCTGCCCATGAAGACATTGGCATCAGACGGTGCCATTTTCGTACCCATAGCAGTTGAAATTAACTTGCAGGTAATATTCTCCATTAACCATGAATTAAATATGAAGTTGTTGAACTTGAGAGCATGTTCAAGGAGCTTGGCAAGGGACTCGATAGAAAGAATTTGTATAGATCTACTATCCCAGACTTCTCCACAGGCTTCGATACCCTCATCGTGAATATTGGTGTACAAAGATGTGACGTCAATAGTCACGAAGAGGGTATGATCTGGGAGGCCAGTAAAGGGCGTCTTGTTAATGTAGTCCGTAGTGTCCTTGAGATAAGATGGCAAATTCTCTACGTGTGGACGGAGATGTAAATCAATGAATTAAGAAATTTTCTCCGTGGGGTGTCCAATTGCGCTGAGTATGGGACGACCTGGCATGCCATCTTTTTTGTATTCTAGGAAGCAGATAGAATTGTCCTGGTCTACAGTCAATAGGATTTAAGGTCTCATAGACGTTGATACCAATCTCATTTTCTCAAACATATCGTCAAGAGTTTTGGTAATGGCGGTGGAGAATTCTTTAGTTGGGCCAGAGTCCAGTTTCTTATAGAAACGTTCGTCTAAGAGTTGTCTTAGGGCTTCCACCATGCAATTCTCTTTATCCAGTACTACAACTGTAGAGCCTTTGTCTGCTTTCTTGATTACAATGTCATCCCATTTTTTTAATGATTGTAAGGCAGATATCTCTTCTTACTCAAATTGTCGGCAGTCTTGTCTGGCATTGAAAAGAACTTCTCTTTGTCTGACTCAACGGCGTTAATATACGACTCAAGGGCGCCGCACTTGCCCGATGCGGGTTTCCAGTCACTCTTGGGCCTACAGAGTTTGTGTTCCTCTAGATCGTGTAAATCTGGCTTGGAAGAGTCGTAAAATTTACCTCGGAGTCTTTTCTAGAGAAGAGCTCCCTCAAACGAAGTCTCCACAAGAATGCTCGGGTGTCCTCTCAAAATTGTTTTTGTTGACCTCATGTGACGTGGGGCAGAAATTCAGCCCCTTCGAAAGAAGTAAGGTCTCCGATTCGGAGAGAGGAGCACTAAATGTATTGAGCACTGGGCAGACGTCAGGAGTTTGTATGGGTCCGTCCTTCGCGATTGTCTTAATGCGCTTGAAGCGTCTCGAGCGGGGTTTACGTGTTTTATTAACTCTGATCTCTGATCAGTTGTTCCTAGACCGTAGAACACTGTCGCGGAGAAATTTCTTTTTTGAGTCTTGTTGACTTTATTTGTTAGGGCAATATTATAGGTATCTATAATATAATGGGCTTCATCAAGATCAGTTTGGGATATGATATCGTTGAGGGATGATTCTAAGGACCTGATCTCACTCTTCGATTGTCCAAACTTGTGGATATCCCAAGAAAGACAAAGTAACAGTATATTGTTGAAACAGGAGATCTCCGCAGGAGAGTCAATAACAACTGTTCGACCATTACGACCAAAAATCTCAAGGAACCTGTTGGGGAACATTTCAACCTTGAGGGTCACAAATGGGAGGACGTGACAGTAGTTGTGATTGACATTCTCATAACCCAAGATGGACAGAAAGAAAAAGCAATGAAAAGTTCTGGATGCACAGATTGGAGTCATTCCATCCTAATGGTATTAACAAACTGAATGACTTCAGCAGAATGAACATAAACTAGACCCAATTCCTGATGATACTAAACAAGATTATTCTCTCAATTTAGTGTAAACTCTACAGTTAATTTGCGTTACCTACTCTCGAACAACCCACATAACTATGTATTGCTTACGCCTTTGTTAATAATTTTTTCCCGATAATCAGCTAGCAGACCTAAAACATTTCAAAATTTATAATAGATCATAATTCATATGTTAAAATATTCCTGCTATATTATTTTTCTTTGATTATTCTTTATCAAGTATAGTTACACCATTTTGAGAGAAAGATACTATGTCCGATTTACTGATTGTCGTAATGAATTAGCATAATCAATTCGTTCATTTATGTGAATCGCACTTCACCCGAGAATACCCGGTAGACCGGACGTATTTCATAGCGGTCCGGATTCTTCTTTAATACTGGTCTTAAAAATTTCCAATTCAACATTTAATAAAGTATGTAAATATATAGTGTTAAGTAGTTAAGTAGTAGTGCTAGTTGTTTTTGTTTCTCTTTTTCCTTTGTTCTTATGACTTTTTAACTTTTTTCTTTGTCCTGAGGAAGGGACAGGGCGTCCCGAAAATTTCACAATTTTTATTGTTCGTGTCGTTGGTCATTTTTAGTGCTTTATATAAATTTCCATCCGTAACCTTGTATCTACTTGGTAGATCCGACATTTACGATATACCGTGTTGTGGTTTTTTTTAGTGCTTTATATATATATAGTTCAAAAAAAAATTATTTCTGTCTATAATATCTTGCACCACAAAATTTAGTTCCTGGTAATCGGTTCCTCCAATTGTAAAATTAAAAATCTTTGTAAATATTGTATGGCTATTGATATTTTACGTATGGGATCGGAAGGACTATCTAAGTTTTTAGAACTTTGTGTCCAATCCCTTTGACTTGTTGTCAATAAAATATCTTCAAATATCAAAAACCAAAAAAAAAATGTTTGAATGGAATTTAATCGCGTTTTTTTCATTAAATATTGTTCAATTTGCAATTTTGATTCCAGATTAAAGGTAAGATCTTTAAAATAATGCAGAATGTAAGAAATAATAGTAAAGACCAAGAACCCAGTATGGAACGTCCTTAAGAGGGGACCTATGTCCGAGTAGTCTTTGTGTGAAATTTTCAAAACTTTGACATTTCTTTCCTGACCACTTGCTCTTCATTTTTAGGTATTAAGAACAATACCTTTATATGCTTAATTTTACACAGGAACACGTGCAAAAACAGTGTGAAATGCTAAAAATAGATTATTTTCAGACATTATTGTTCTACCCCAAATATGCGCTAAAAAGAACCAAAAATGTCTATTCATATTCAAAATCAACACTTATTTAATTCATATGTCTTTTATCTTTAAAATGGAGGCAAATTCATTGAAATCAATCTTGCATGAAAAACTATAATGGAGCACAATGTAAGTATTACCGAATTTTTCTTGTCGTATTTTTTTTACAATTCCGACATACATAACAAGTAATATCTTAAAAAGTCTTTGTGTGAAAATGTTATAATTCACATTTTTTGAAAGAAATGATTCATCTCTTTATTTCAACAAAGAAAAAAGTATACCTTTATAATAAAATAAACGAGAAATATGACGTTTTCTTTTATTTTTGTACTCTTGTGTCATAAATAATGACCTTTCTGCACTTAAAAAAGGTAAGTGAGCACCGACAAACATCTGAATATAAAACTATTTTGCAGAAAACGAGTATTTTGTTTTGATTAGAAACAATTTATATTAAAGATAAATTTTCTTCTACATTCTATTCATTCTGTTTCTCTCTTCTGTAAAGGAATGTTATGTGCATGACCTTGAACTTTCTAAATGACCTTGCGACAAGCAATGACAAACTCTGTTAAAAAAATTCATAATCTGTGTATTACCGACTGTAAAAGTTCCCTTATGTTTTTTAGATATTCCTTTTGTCCATATATCCACCCAAAACATCTTATCTTAAGTGACCTTGAACATGAGTCAAGGTCATGCCCCACCCTGCATTATATGAGCAATGTTTCACTGGTACAAATACGATTGAGAATTTAAAGTTTCTCTTTCAGTAACAGTGACTCGTCCAAAAGACTGGATATGTTCAGTCAAATTTTTTTCTGAACATATATCGAATCGAAAGAATTTATTAGGTTCAAAACTATGATTTACATAATGATTTAACTAGAAATATATCTATAGGACATGAATGCCCCGCCCAGTGTTTGTTGATAATATCTTAAATAGTTTCTTAAAAATTGAAATCTAAAAAATGGATATAGATTATCAAAATCCGTTCAGATAATGCATATAGGCATAAGCTTACATAAAAATATCTCAAATGGTTTCTTAAATACTAAGCAAATACTTGATATCGCGATTACTTAACTTAGCGGAACTCTTTCGCGATGGAGGTAGGAAACGTCTTTTGGCTGGGGACAAATGTGCTATTGAATACAATGCAAGATCGATCATTGTAGAATTTATTAGGACAGATAAGTAAAAAATCCTGGTGGAATACTTTGCTTAACAATTGCTGAACCAGTCTTATTAATTTCTGAGAGGAACTAATCCTAAAATGTTACATTTTTTACGATATTTTTTACTAAGCGGGCTCTTCTCATTAAATTTTCATCGAAAATCGTCGCATTTTATAGCTGGTAAAACAATGTAAACTTTCCTTATTTGACAGTCTTTTACTTGGAATTGAATTCTTGGCAATACATTGTAATTTCGGCATAAAATTGTTCAAATCATTCGATTGTCACTACTGTAAACAATGCCATGTGCCCCGGTAATCTCGTGAGAGTTGAGCTTTCTCGACTCCTCCGCAAAAGAGCGGTAGTAAGTTAGATAACTGCGAGGTAATCGCGATATTACGTATTGCAAATTCAAGACAAGTGAGGTAAAGGTCACAGGAAAGTGAAGATCAAAATCATCTGAAAATGTACCAGGATACTAAAGTTTGATAAAAATGTATTGAATGGATTCTTCAAAACCGAAGGTCGTCCGTGTGGCACAGTGGTTAGAGCATCTAATCTACACTAGGTTTGGATAGCTCTCATAAGTGTGTATCAGCATATGAAGTTGAGTAAAAATATAAATGCTTTCTTCAAAACTGTCTGAGCTAAATACTAACTGAATTAGGTAAAGTAAGATCAAGGTGAAAGAAGAGGCCAAAGTAAAAAAAAAATGTATATATCACCATAAGAAGTAAATTTTGTAAAAGAATACTCAGTCTTGAATGGTATGTTTCTGAGTTAAACACTAACCTGAGAAAAGTTAGGTTAAGGTCAAAGGAAAGGTAAAACAAAATGTTGATGCAGTTACAAACGTGTAGCCTATAGTACGTATCGGCACATATCAGTACATATCGGCACATGAAGTTTGATGATACTATCTTGAATGGTTTAAAAAAGGTGAGATTAAGTTCAAAGGAAAGGTCAAAGTCAAAATATGTTGATGCACGAAAATAGCTCTCATCAATGTTTATCAGCATAGGACGTTTAATATAAAAAAAAATTGAATAGTTTCTTTGAAATTGAGCTTTGAACTGAGGTTGTAGCGGTACGGAGGGACAGACGGAAAATGGAAGACGTACATGACAAACAATATATGCCCGACCATTTTAATGGGGAAGCATCCAAGGTTCAATGAGAATGTTTTATTTGAAATTTGGAGACTTGTGAAATGATGCGTAAAGACCGATCCTATGGATGAGACCGGATAAATCAAGGTCTTGTGTCGTGGTACATGTAGGTGCTGGCATGAAAAGGATCCAAAGCACCTGATTTCATCAGGCATAAAACTTGAAATTAATAAATGCACAAGCGAATACGATTGATTAAAACAAATATGAGATGAAGTGAAATAAAATACCATATAACGGGTAATTTTTACTGCTGTATAATTTTACGAATTTTGTCCAAAAATGGTGATTTAAATTTTTACACGTTGATCTTTTACGAATTGAATATGTCCGTAAAAATTAAAAACATCAGACTAAAATTCTAGATCACATTGAATGCATTAACGTGCATTCGTACAAATAATGTGTCCAAAAACTCTATGAGAGAGATAGATAGATAGATAGAGAGAGAGAGAGAGTTATTAAATTGATATATCAATATAAACAATGCAACAAATTACATAATGAATTGTATAATTTTTTTAATAACCTTTATATACATAAGCAATGTACCCTTCATTTATTCATGTTTTTTTTAACACATAGCTACGTACACGTGCACGTCTGGTATATTTACCGAAAACAAAGAGAGACAACTCAAACTAACATAACTGAAGTGAAAGTATTCAAGTACAGCGTATTAAGAGGTCGAAGTTTTATTCAAAGCACTCGAAGTAGAAAGAAATTGTCCAAGATTGAAAACACGGGTATTCATTTAATTGGAAGACCTGTAATTATTAAGTCATTATCAGAAGTTATGCGTCTCGAAAAAACAAAAACTAAAAACGAGTAACCAGGTAGGTGTGATTAATTAATTGACGGTGTTTGTATAATTTATATACAAGTTAATTGAGATTTACCTGTATGATCCCAATCGATGATTGGCTTAAAAGTGCTCAAAATACTAACAGTATACTAATTATATAGCCTCCATGGAGTGCATGAGCTTAATAGCAATTGGCATTACTTTTACACATACCATGTTAAAAATTTATACGAGCCGTTTTATAAATTATGTGAAATTTTACGCGTTTAAATTTTACGGATTTATAAACCTAAAAAAAAAATACCCGTCATTCGGTAATATGAAAGAGGCGACCTGATTTATATTGATTTAAAACCACATGGTTTTATACACCTCGTTCAATTAATTTATTCATAATTATTTTCCATGAAAGAAGAAAGGATAAAAGATTAAAGAAAATTCCCGATGTACAATAGCATCCGTGCATGGACTTCATTTTAGTCCTACATATTGTGCTGAAGTTGAAT
>PRKT01001088.1:101302-130191 GCA_003671525.1 Saccostrea glomerata
TTTTGATGTGAATTATTACAGTTTCGATATTTAAAAAGTCGGGGTTCTCACGCCTGCAACTTTGTTATAATACATATAGCATGGATGATTTCCATCTCCATTTTTAAGTCATTGCGATTGGTACATGTATACGGGCCTAAATCAAGCTATAATTAATCTAATTTGTGTGTACCGGTTTCAGAGTTTGCGATGTTCTTTAAATTACATGAAGCGAATATATTTAAAACATGATAAATGTACGAAGTAAATTGTAAGTGGGAGAGACATTTTTAAAAAAAAAATCGAAAATTACATAATTTACAATTGTTTTGTACGGAATGATATGCTTAGATCTATGTATTTCTTTTATTTCGTCAAATAAAAAAATATAATGTTGATATGATTTTACAAGCACATGATCATTGTAAGAATATGCAGCTTAAATTACATGGAAGAGCTCTTGAAATAATTATATACAACCCAAGCTTTTCAGAATTTCCGACAATTAATAAAATTATTTCTAATATTCATAATTTTCTTTCTGGATTTTTACACTATATTTCTAGCAAGTTACAAACAAGATCAAATAATAATTTTTATAGAATATATTTGGTGAAAGGCTAGCTGCAGTTGTGTAGCTCACTAGTTGAAAAAAAAATTGGGATGGATCACCAGAGAGCTACAGTGCCACCCATATTAAAGGTATATATTAATTGCGTACAAAAAATTGCATTTGGTTCTGGATTAATTTCTCAGAATTCTTACCTCAACTGCACAAAAGATGGATTTCAAAATGTTCAAGATACCTCTACCAAGTACTTGACATTTGCAAGAAGCTTGTTGGGCCGAATTATTTTTCCACCCAAAATGGAAGAATAATTAGTTGATATTTTCGATATATCTCAAATTCAGCTCAGGATGACTATTAAAGAAGTTTTGCTGTAGTAAAATTGAAGAAATGTGCTAGAGACACACGGTAATTAATATTTTTAGATTGCTGCACTTGAAAATCACCGATATTGAAATATATAGCTTCAGCGCATATTTTTTGTGCAAAATTAATATATTCACTTTTTAATTGGTGGTACAGTAGCTCTCTTACCTGGCAATATAGTTAAAGAAAGTGGGCGCACTAGATAGGCAGTCGGCAGGAATCATTGACACGAAACAATTCAGATTTAAATGTCCAAGCACCATGCGTGAAGTTTTAATGCGTATCTTATACATCTTATAGAAACTGCATGGGAATGGATTTCTGTCTTATGTTTGTTTATTTGTAAATATTTTTTTTCAATTAAAAGGTGTCAAGAAAGATAAATTATCTATGCTGGATACATCAGCTGTGCATTTACATGTAATAAAATATAATATAAGTCTAACACTAAATAATTTTTGTGCTCAGTTTTCAAATGCTTTGAAAATATTGAATGTAACAGAACGATCGAAGTTGCTAGTTTTTTTTGATATATTCAATAGTTTTTCATCAGGTGTAACTTTGTAGTTACAAGTTCACGTATGTTTATTTCCATTTGAGAACGTTAGCACTGTAAATGACAAAATGTAAACGCATTGAAAAATAATTTAACAATTCATGTAAAATAATTTATAAAACATAATATGCTTCTTTATTCAATGAGTATTTAGAATTCAAAAGTTTCAGCTCAAAGAAAAAAATTTAAAAAAAAAAAGAAAAAGAAAAAGAAATCACTGTATTCGAACCTAAAATACTGATTCGATAAGGCTCAAATCCAGCGACAAACCAATATAGCTACCGCGGAACACTATACATATGTCATGTTGTAAATTTTGAATTTACCGGGTGGCAGTAAATACAAAATTTACAACATGACAAGTTGTCATGTTGTAAATTTTATATTTACTGCCACCCGGTAAATTCAAAATTTACAACATGACACATAGCTGGTATTTAAATCATTATTTAAAGCCAAAACCCTATACATTTGGACTTAGTCAATTTTCTACCAGAAAATAAATGGAGAAAGTTAAGATTTTGGTGTTTCTGGGTCGTCTCTCCATTTTTTAAACAACTGGAATAAATTTAACAGTTTAAAATACATTGATAACACATTTAAAATTCATGGAGAGAAGACCCAGAAACAACAAATTTAATGAAAAGCGGCTATAAAAGAGTCGATTTTTGTATCATTTGACTCGTACGGCTATATTCAGGTGCATATTCAAACAAAATCAAGCATATTTAACTGAATATTTGCCCATTTTACATTTACCTACAACACAGTAATTGACTAGGTTTTGAAAAAAATGTATAAATCAATGAAATTTTCTTTGTTCTTTTTATGAGCCACCATTCCTGCCGAATCGCCATCTAAAGCGCCCACTTTCTTTATGTGAAAGTGAAAGGCTGGACATTTAATTTTATACATGTAAGATGCATGTGGTGCTGACCGCCTTTGAGCATAAGCAGAATACCCAGAAAATGAACAATATTTCAGCCCAATAGACAGTTTAAACAATAAAAATCGCTAGCAGCGCAAAGATTAGAATTTTAAAAAAATTAAGGTGGAATCAGGCGAATTTAATCCTTTTACAACACCACCTACATGTAGCTCATAACTATATACAGTTGTGTATATGCTCTCATTAAGGACCGGTCTCCGCGTCTTGAATCCCAACGTACATATACTGCATATGTACTTGAAAAACTGTCATATCTTTTGAACGAGAAGAAAGAGGCCTTTTATTATACCCTTTTTTATTACCTGAGACAACACTTTTCTAAATACACTGACTTTTGACGTGACCTTGAGGCCTGGCTTACTTTTCACAATTTTAGCTTTGATTATAACTTTTGAATGAGAAGAGATATGACTTTCATATTACACAAAAATCACATGACTGTATGTACTAGTTTATAATGAACTTTGACCTTGACGTTTGATTCGTTTTTCCATTTAAACATAACATAATAATTTGACCATAACTTATGATAGAGAAAGGGTAGCTCTCTCATACCTGTTTTACACATGTTAGCTGTGACAAGGGCTATTGAAAAAAAGAGTAAAGCTTAAATCATGCAGAGTGTGTCATTACCTTGAATCAAGGTCATTTAGGATAAGATGTTCTGGCTGGATGCATTGTTTGAAAGAACATGTGTGAATTTGTCAATACAGTAGCACACAAATGGGATATGCTCTGACATCACCAGCGTGTGTCATGGTGTGACGCAAGGTCATTTTGTCAAGGTCAAGGTCGCAAAAATAACTTTATTATCCACTTTTTAAGTAGTAGAACATATAAGATATCTGCCCTTAAAAAATTGCTTTAACATTAGAACGTGACATGACCTTGACTCAAGGTCACTTCTCCCTGTCCGCAGCTCCGACGGAAGACCTACTCGTTGCTTTGCAACGAGCTCGGCTCTAGTTATTATTATTATTATTTTTTTCCCCAAAATTTTGTGCACGCGATTTCTCGAAAACTATTCAGTGGTTTTCAGTGAAACTTTCAGGAATTATGCGTCATTATATGAAGTTGTGGCATGACAAGTAAAATTTAGAATACTCACCTTTGGTTCAAAGTTATTGACACTTTTCTGATTTTAAAATGCAATTTTGTCCCCCCTTTTTTTCGAGAATGGTTTAAGATATTAACTGGAGACTTGTTAGAGATTAAAGATGATGACTTTTAGATGTGACGAATCACCTTTTCGTGTGTCGTCGGTACTTCCGGTTGCTGCCGGAAGCGAAATTAAAAAGTCCATATTTTCTAACTTTTTTGTTTTTCAATATTTTTCATTTATTTTTGGAATGGTAATAGAGACCCTTCTTATAATGCTTACTGTATAATATGTTTGAATATTGATAAATCCAAACTCTAGATATTAACAATTAAAAATCTGAAGCGGGTCCAAAATGGCGGCTGTCTCTGTCAACTCCGACATTTCGCAATAGGGGTTTACGGAGGCAGCTGAGCGTTTGCTTGAACGAAAGTTACATAGTGACAATAAAATGTGAAGGAATACTTGGATTGTCACGTCATAGTTACGTTGCAATTCTGTGTCAAACTATGTTCTCTTAAACGTCTTCTATAATTGGTTTTGGCTGGTTCTCAAAGTAGAAAAAGTGTTACTTGCTTACATACTATATGAAATTTGTAAAATGTGTTAAATGTACTTTCTAATGGTCGAATTTTAGGCTATATGAACGGGTTTTTTTTTAAATTTCATTGAAGCTATTACACCTATTAAAATATAGAACGTTTCAAAGAAAAGGCGCCAAGATTAACTCGTGCCGTTTGCGCGAAATTATGAATAGTGACTAGCCTTTTCTAAGACAAAGGCATGTTATACAGAGGTATATACAAGAAGATTTAGAGCTGTGGTCCCAATAGCGTAATATTTAGCGCGTTCGATTTTCATGCTGGCGAATTAGATTCAACCCCGTTGTGTGCAATAATTCTTTTTTTTACTTTTTCATCTCGATTTTACGGTTTTTTTTAACGGAATCGGACGGAAGACCTCTCGTTGCTCGCAACGAGATCGTATCTAGTTAAGGTCTTCCGTCTTCAGCGGAAGACCTTATTGTTTTTCTTAGGTTTCTTTTCCACTATTTTTATTATTATTGTTTTTTTTTCTTACCGATTTTGTACGCGCGATTTCTCGAGAACAGCTCGATCGATTTTCATGAAACTTTCAGGTCTGACGGAACATCAAAAAGTCTAGACATATAATTTTTTATTTTGATGACGTCACTTCCGGTTCGGAGTTTTCTGCGATTTAGTGATTTTTAGAGGGTCACTTTGTCCGGCAGTTTTCTCAAAAAGCACTTAACACAGAAGCATGAAATTTTCAGTGATGCTAGAGCAACCTTTGGAGAAGTGCCCTTTGTATATCACAACTACCGAAAGTACGAAGCGCCGGCGCTCGCTATGGCTCGAAAATAGTCCAATCATGAATTTCAAAATTTCTAACACCTTTTCTACGATAACTTTTTACCTAGAAATATTTTGATAAAACATATAGAACAAAAGAAGTGTAGAATTGCATGATCTTTCAAATGATATCTATGAAAAAGGGCTGGCCCCTAAATTAAAGGATCCAGAGGGGCCAAAACGTTTTATCTGATATCTCAAAAAGTGTTGACAATTTGTTAAGCATCATAGAAGGAAAGTTGTTCAAAATAATAAATAGCAGAGGCAGAGATCATTTAAAGTCGTTAAAATACCGTCACTTCCGGTCAGGCCGGAAGTATTTGTAAATGGCTCGTTTTTTGCACACATAACCGTAAATGTCTATCAATCTCGATATCATCGTCTTCAGAATTAGACGGAAGACTTATTTGTTGCTTTGCAACAAGCTCGTCTAGTTATTCTTTTTTTTTCTTCTACTTCCTAGACGCCAACTTTGAGGCCTCATATCTCACTCATTTATCAACAGATTTCGCTCAAATTTTCAGAGGTTATAGACGTTTATAAACTCTATCAGAATGATGACTAAAATTTCAAAAAGTCACTTCCAGTTTTGAGTTATTCCCCTTTAAACGAAAAATCATAGGCTTTCGTTTCCGGATAAAGGCTCAGAGACCACAAAAGCTGGAGCAGAAATTTTACTTGTTTTAGATAACAGAAGGATTGAAATTGTGCACATCGGTTTTTGTTTTTCGATTTCTGCATTCGAAATGGCGCTATATAGGGGTCAAAAATTAGAACGCATAAAAGAGCGAAAATTTACAGATATTTTCCTTTTTATCTTGAAAACTAAAAATATTTTGTTAAGACATGTTGAATAAAAGTTGTGCATAATTACAAGCGCTTTCATTTGATATCATTAAAAAGGGGCTGGCCCCTAAAATTAGGGATCTAGGGCCCTTGAAAGTTTTTGTTAATATCTCAAAAAGTATTGAGATTTTTTTAATACGTCAAATAAGCAATATTGTTCAAAATGTCAAGCTTTATCTAATGAGGTTGTCAAAAAACGTCCGGGGACGTCACTTCCGGTCAAACCGGAAGTAGTCAAAAATTGCATATTTTTGTTGTTCTTGACAGGTTTTTGGATATCATATGTCACTGGAAGCTAAAATCTTAATTTTCCGTCCGTTGACGGTACTTCCGGTCATACCGGAAGTTACCAAAAATGGCTTGATTTTGCAAAACTGAACATAGATTTGGAGGATTAAACCATTTTCGACTTCATTACACTTTTTTTTTTCAAATAAAAGTTACTTCCGGTCAAACAGGACGGAAGACCTACTCGTTGCTTTGCAACGAGCTCGGCTCTAGTTCTGATAGAGTTTATTACCATCTAGAATGTCTGAAAATTAGAGCAAAATCTATTAAGAAATGAGTGAGATATGAGGCCTCAAAGTTGGCGTCTAGGAAGTAGAAGAAAAAAAAAAGAATAATAATCTTTACCAACAGAATCAGTAGAAGGTCTTCCGTTGGAAACCGAAGACCTTAATAATCTTAATCATTAGAATCAGTAGAAGGTCTTCCGTTGGAAACGGAAGACCTTAATTATCAACAAAATGAAGAAAATTCTTATATCAACAAACTTCATAAATCAAATAAAACTGTTATTAATGAAGAATAGTTTTTCTTTTTTGTAAATTGCGTGCGTTATTGATTATCAATAATGTTATGCCTATATCACAGTTGCAAAAGTCAACAGGTAAAAACAAACGTCGGTATTGTGACGTCACATAACTCTGCCTTGACGTAGAACGACATAGGTCCCCCTTGAATTTAGTATCTCGGACAAATTGGTGGATTTTTTTTAATAGATACCCACACCATATACCGGTAATCAGTATGAAAGTACTGAAAGCACTCATGGCAGTTGAACATGGTGTAAAATAAAATCTTTGATCGGGAGGTTAGGTGAGTGAACAATATTATTATTTCAAATATAGAAAACTGTTTAAGTTTGTTCGTGTTGCAACAATCTTGAGAAAAACATTCAGAGACATTGTGTAGCAAAATTGCATGGGCCACATTCTTGCCTGACTACATAAGTCCTTTTTTATACCCCCTGCTTGAAAAGCGGGATGTCCGTCCATCTGTTTCTTACACTTTATAGGTATACCCATCTCTTATCCGCAACTCCTCTTACAGCACTGAATGAAATGTTCATAGAATCTTTATTACATATTGTCGTTGTGCACCTTCTATTACTTTTTCATCCTACATATATCTTGGGTTTCCCATTGCAAAACATGGACACTACCTTTATGTTCATAGTAGAGGCGGTTGATCATTTATATAATTCACTGCTCAGAGAATCTCTAGTTCATCTTCAAATTTGTAATTTATTTTTCCTTGGCACCTTTACCCATGTGTTATGAAAATTTCAGTTCACAGGAATAATATCAATGTTGATAAAATGTGGATTTTTACACAGCATCATTTTAAGAGCTAACAGGTTTGTTATATAAAACTTCTGTGTAAATGTAAATGTATTTCAATTACACGAACATTATACATGGAGTATGATAGAACTTAATTTTTTTTAATATTGTGAAGAAAAAAGCAATTCCAAGTTAAAAACAAATATTTAATTACCAAACATAAAATTATAATACAAATTATCTGGTATGTAAATCAGGCGTTCCTTTTATTAAAAAAATACTTCATTTTGTTGTTTTTCATCGCGAATTTATGCGATTTTATGTCAGTGTCCGTTTTTGGTTTTAACATTTATAACAGAGAATTAGATAAACCGCTTTTTGGCTGGTGATACTGCTGACTTAGTAATAAATACGCATGTTTCCTAAAGTTTTTAAAGTTTTTATGCATTAATGAATTCATTTAAACCATTTAAAATTCATTTTCACCGTTCACGGTAGCTCAGTCGGTAGATCGCTCGCTCTGTGATCGGGAGGTCGTGAGTTCGTATTTCGGCTACGACTGACCTAGTCGTTAAAATAGGTAGCGACTGTTCCTTCGCCATGCACTCGGCACTTTGAAGTGAAAGTTGCAGGTCCTTCGGATGAGACCTTAAAAACCGAGGCCCCGTGTCAGTGGCAGGCGTTGGCACGATAAAGATCCCACACTGCTCAATGGCGCTGAGTGCCGAGTAAAGGTCAAAATTTGAAGCCCTTCACCGGCATAGGGTGACGTCTCCATATGAGTGAAAAATTCTCGAGAGGGACGTTAAACAATATACAATCAATCAATCATTTAAACCAAAAAAATGTTCATGAAAAGTTGGAATAAATTCTGTGCACTGATGAAAAAAAAAATTGCTAAAAACCCAAAATCCAGGACAGTCGGGCGTCGGGAAGACTAGATTTACTGCTTGCTGTCAGTATATATATTTGTCGTTCGTATCTCTTTCAGTGTATGACGCTACACTAAAAATGAGTTCCATTACGAAAATCTTTTGAGGTTCTATATAATTTAGTTTTAGTTTGAACATTCAAAATCAGATTACTTTATCATTAAAATTACTTACATTTCAAATTATAAGAATTAGATCAATTAAAGAGAAAATGACATGAACTATTTGTGGAGAATGTTTATGCATGTTTTCTGTGGAATATCATCTGAGTAAATTGGACGACACAGCAGCCTCGCTTTCGGCTCTATATAATTAACACAAGTTACTGCGCATGATAAATGAGTGGTGACCATGGGAGATTGAACATAGTTCAACTCCCAAAAATCACATTATTTTTTAAATAGGGCAGATTTTTGTTTCTGGACCCCCTACCTCATTTGTTATTTAAATTAGAATTAATTTACTTTTTGAGAGATGATATCAGTGAGGGAATATGTTCATTCTTGTTGCAGACTTTTTAATGGAATCTATTTCTAGTAGTGCAAGTGTTTATAGAAAGAAACCATCCAAAAATATTACTTTGCTTTACATAATTATATATCTAAATATTTGCAACAGGCAGAAGTCTGATGATAACAAATTAGTGCTTGTAGTGCCTAGTACCTGTGTGAATATAATCAATTCAATGATTTACACAATGTCATACACTGAGTTATTTTGATGTTGGTTTCTTACAATTGCATATTTCAGCACACAAAACTTCGTTAAGTTTTAAAACCCATTCATTAAATTCAATTTTATAATTTTTAGAATTTTAAATTGAAAGGATCAGGAAGTAAGGAATGACACCTGGTTAAAGTAAATTGATTAAAATTTTTGATTTTGATATTGTAGGATCAAAGATTTGGTAGAAATGCACGTGTACATTGATTTCTTTTGTTCGAAAATCCTGTGGTTTGGCCTTATTATGTATTTACCGTATGTACAGGGGCAGAACGGGGTACAACTTTTACTCATTTTTCTCTTTTTAACCAGAACTTTTAAATATCTGGAGCATTTTAAAAAAAAGGGGGGGGGCATGTCTGATTTGAATTTTGGATTTAACAATATACATGTATTGATGTATTAAATGTCATTCCATGCCTCCTTTCTGATGCTATGGTGAATGATTGAGCCCTTATAATTCAACATTTTCAAATCGTTTCTGTTGGGAACTCCTTCCCAAAAATGAAAATGTGGTATTTTTTGATTTCTGTCGTCAATTCAGTATCTTTAAAAGGATGCAGAACAACATGTAAAAGTTTGTCCTGTACAGATACTAGGAAACAAAATATTTAGAGCGCTTCACTGCATTGGAATGAGAATACATTATAATAAGTTTTCATTGTTTTTATATCTATGAATAGAATAAGTATAAATTGCAATTTACTTTTTTCTGCAATTCACCTTTGATTTGTTAAAATTAGAAATGATTAATACAATGCAGTTAAATTAATTTGCTGTGCTCTCCAATGACGATTTTGTTTGTGCACATCTACGTATAACTAGATCAAACTTTAGGCGTTGACGTCAAATATAACGTGTATGTCGAAGTTTCGCGTACATGTTGTCTTGTTACTAAATCTCTGTGATAAAAACATCTTCATATTTCTTCTGATTTCATCTTATTTTTATTTATTTATGAATATAAATCTGAGCAATTACTATTAATTACTGTTAAAGAACTTTAAACGGGTGGTATTATATTACGCTATGTACGCTGTCAGAAGTGTTCCTTGGAAAGTTGACCCATCGAACTTAATATTAATATAAAGAGTCTTATGATATTCGCGTAATTTTCTACCAGTCGATTGAACAGAAATAGAGTAACTGCGGAATTATGACCCCGTGGAAAAAAGTACGTCTACCTTATGTAAATATGCATTATTGATTGACATCACGTAGTTAATGATCATATATGGTATTTTTAAAGTTTGATTTGAACATATTTTATTGTTAAACACGAAAAGTATCAGAAATAGGTTCTACTAAACTTACTTGTTCTTTTCCTTGTGTTAGACAAGTTGATACAATTAGCACAATTGTCATAATAATAACATAGTCAAGTAAATAATATTGACAAGTAACATAAATAAATTGAAATTTTAATTAAATCTTTCAGAATCATTGATAAATTGATGTGAGAGGACTATCTATGCTTTTGGAACTTGTGTCCCATCCCTTTGACATGTTGTCAATAAAATACGTCCGAAACAAACATTGATAAATTTCTGAATTGCTGAAAATATAAAACAGTTCACTAAGATAAGGTATCAGTACTCCATAAGAACAGATGTGGTCAATTAAAATCGTTTCACCCTATCTAAAAAGTTAGTCAAAAAGATTATTGCTTGATCATATATATTTTTACAAATAAAGAAGAAATAATAAACATCAATATTTTGACCAAAATTACATTTAGGAGAATCAATAATATTTCGTCTGATGAGGTCATGATTTAGCAAACAGTTGTGTCTTAATGTTGTGTGTATACTATTGATAGTACGCTTACCAAACGGGGGTTTAGTTACTATATCGATTATATTCTTTTTAAATATATTAATAGATGTTGCCTCTCTTACTTTTTCTTTAAATGTATTCCGTTGTTGAATAGTGTCCGGTACAAAAGATCTTTAGTAAAGTTCTAGTTTGCTGATTTGCATCTTGTAATCTTCACTCTCCCATGAATTATACAATGAAACATTTTATTTTAGGAGGGATGGTACTGCTTAAGTACCAAGGTACTTGATTATTGTGAATTTTTAACACGGTTATTACCTTAGCAGTATGACGACTTTTGTCTAGAGGTTCCCACCCTGTCACTAAGTAGAGAGATTCTTCCGATGCTAAAATTTGAAAACCTGTAACTACTTAAATGAAACTTTTCTAGTGTATCCATATCAGATAAAGAACAACCATCCAATACGAAGGACGAATATCCTAGGAATGGTCTTATAAGTGTAATATACATGATATATTTTTTTCCTGCCAAGGGTAATTTTAAGTTTTTTAAGGCCTATTTTTGTATGCATTTCTTACAATATTACTGATATGATCAGATTAGCCCAATTTTTTAGAAAAAAGTTAAGCAAGATGACGATGGGTAATAAAATAATCCAGTTTAACTCTCTTGAGAATATCCTAAGTTATATTCTCAAGAGAGTACATAAGGCACATTCGATGTTTTAACTCGCAGTGCTAGTGTAATGTTAGAGTCATAGGTAACTGTAGAACTATTTAAGCATTAACTCATTAATATCTAAAATTTTCTATGTATTTATCGTGAACAATGGACCGTAATTAGAGTAAATTAACAGTTTAGCATATGAAATTTAAAACGGATCATGATTTTTAAAATAATATAATATTTATCGTACTGAAAAAGACGACCTTACTGTCGCGCTAAAATTTTTACAGTAGCGGAACTAGCCTATGGCACTGATTTTTTAACTGTGGTGGGGCCGCCACGATACATGATACATGGAGAACCCTGCTTTTGCTTATTTCTTTGTAAGATAAGTCATCGTAATTTGGGATATTCTTCTACATATTTCTTTGTAAAAATACATCATTTGTCTTAGACGGATTATATTTCATTTATCTTACGAGTCACTCAGTATTTTCCGATCATAATTCAAGACAATTTCAATGTGTCTTATTTACAAATTTGAATGTTGTAATGAATTGTCGTCAGCAAACAATCTACATATTAGTATTGATAACATATTGGTTGGTACATTGTTAATGTAAATAAAAATAAAAGCTGACTCTTGAGGCATATACCAACACTGGTATGTAAAATTGAAGATAGATTATTTTCAAACATTACCCTTTGAGATATTTTGCATAAATAACTTGCAAACCTTTGTAAAAGATTTCCATTTATATAATATGTCTGAAGTTCAAAAGGACGTGCGAACGATAGTATTGTTCTCTCACCTACCTTAAAGTCATTTTTCAAACGTTAGCATAATCAAATGATTTTTAAGATTTTTAAAGATTAATAAAATATTCATTCAGGCATTAAAGGTACAAAGATAAATTCATCGACATCAATACGGTGACGTCAGTTCCCTTACCTATAGTTTGGAGAATTTGGAGAAAGTAAAAAATGTGAAGAACGTTGATTAAAGAAGGTTCCAGGTTAACTTCGATGTCACAGCACATAGATCAAAAGCTTTCTATATTTCACAGAAAATCATACAAAACATTTTTCATCCTCAATACTATTCACAATGTTGTGATATGTTTCCAATAACTGAAAAACAGTAGAATCACCTGGCAAAAAACAACCTGGTATATGTTAAATTATTGGTTTCCTATGAAAAAAGTTGTAAACATGTTTAAAAATGATTCTTTCCATAATTTTACCACTACAAATCAGAAGAGAAACTGGCCTGTAATAACTAGCTAAAGATGAACGTTTTTTCTTAAATAAAGGCAATGCATGTGCTGCATTCTATTTGCTTGGAAGTGTTTTTATTTTCTGAAAGTGATTTATTGAAATCCATGCAAAGGGTTTTTAATATCGTAAATTTATTACACTTTAACATTCGATGACTTAAGTTATTTGGACCAGTAGACTTATTAACATGTACAATCGATATAATATCAAGAACTTCTTGATTATGTATTTGAATATCAGAAATATTTTCGTCACATAAATAGTACAAGTAAGGGAGTGTGCAATTCCTACTTTCTGTATTTGAAATTGATGAAAAAATATCTGTTCAATGTTTCTATTTTGTCTGTATCTGAAAAGGTTAATTTGGGCATTCCATTTTCGTACAATTGTAACGGGGGATTATCTTTTGTTGCTTTGACATTCAACAAATCTCTCATCAGTTCCCAGTAGAGTTTACTGTATTTACTAGCATTTAATAGCATCATTCAACACGATTTCAACATAGTCACAGTAATTAGTTATCGTGAATTTTTTCATGTTATTAACTTTGTTACGGACTTTCCTAAATTTTGCCCAGTCGGTATCTTTTTCATTGATCTTAAGGTTTTTTCATGGTAAAAGATCTCTGGTCCTCATTGTTCTACTCAGCACTGAGTCGTACCATGTGAATGGTCATATTCTTTTTTATAATAAGCCTGCTTTAAAAAATATCTTGCAAATTGAATGATCAAATATTGTGTCGTATTAATGTATAGACCGAAGGAACCTGGTATGACTAATCAATAAGGAGACAAGAATGTCCAAAACAGTCACAAAACACGATCAATATGGAGACAAGAGATAAAGTAATGTTTTAATACAAAACAAAGATCAGAAGTCAACTTGAAATTCATTTAAAATGACACTAAGATAGGTGGGTTTTTTTTCAAAAGTTGGATATCCGCCGCCTAGATTTATCAAATATTTATGTCCCTCACATTTGCAAGGACAGTTTTTAAATTCAATTGCTCTAAACTTCTTATTTTTAATTGATTGCTTAAAATAAAGATGTTTATTTACGCAAACAAATGCCTTCTTACACATAAATAAAGCGTGATTTACAATTTATGATCCGTGTCAAGGTAGGATGTGTATATACTGTGAAAACACATGTTGAACAATATGCTTAAAATTTGGTGACAATATAAAGACATTCTGAAATAGCAAATTTAACTTCCACGGACAGTACGTCTTTGTTGTGTGTAGTTCGAGCATGGAATTCAAGACGAAAGAATCTACGAATGAATGGTAACAATAAAAAAAACTAACATTTAAGCGACTAAATCACACACACACAATGTATATGCCAAAGTCGGCAGTGCAATTATTACATGTACACGAATGCATCACATATTTGTTTTTTTTCAAGTTTTGTCTTTTGCCTTGTATTCTTTTAACTAATGGCCAAGTCAGCGATGCAATTATTACATGTACACGAATGCATCACATATTTGTTTTTTCAAGTTTTGTCTTTTGCCTTGTATTCTTTTAACTAATGGCCGTTAGGAACTGTCAAAAGGTATATAAAATATAAGGAATATGAGTAAAATATTATATTATATTTAAACGAGGTTCGCTCCATGGTTTTTTTTAAAAGCAGATTTTTTTTACCTCTACTTAAGAAATTCTACATACCGGTACTTTGTTAGTTCTTAAAATAAATTTGGATTCTATATTGCAAATTTATCTACCGAATAAGTAGAAATTTTAGCGAGAGGCAAATTTAGCGATTTTTCCTTAAAAACTGGTAATTTATTTTAAACGAGATGTTATTTAAGCTATTTTAAAATGCATATTAAAAGAAGCTATTACAAATAAAACGCATATAATTTTTAGCGATATTTAATTTTAGCGATCTCGACACACTCGCTAATAATGCCAAAATTGAATCATCGCTAAAAATTGTACTTATACGGTATATTCGATTAAAACCCATGATTGTTTATAAATCCCATACTAAATATTTCGAAAGGAACTATATTTCGCGCCGAAAGGTTTTTTAGAAGAAAAAAAAATCAATTTTCCTCTTTCGAAATATTCAGTATTGTTAGGTTGGGATTCTTATTTTTTACATGAAGCCTGCACAAAGAATAATTTTGCACTGTGAAATGGTTTATGCTGTTCCTACATTAGATATACTGAAAGGAAAAAGAAACGCAGGATAAACTTCTGAGGTGGATTAAATTTATTTTTCTTTTAATTTTTTTCAGTATTCCTATCTAACTTTTAAAATCATCTTTCAAAAAAAACATAACCAAAAGCCCATTTGATTTTGTCTAATAATTCATGAGTTATTGAAGCTCATATGACGATTTCCCCCAAAAGTGAAAATTGAAAACTCTCATTATCTTCAAAGTTTCTCCCGCGCATCTGTCAGAGCCTTATTTTTCCTTTGCATGGAATTCAGCAGAGTGTTTATCTTTCAAACCCTGGCTATATTGGGAATGGGTAACAACGCCAAAAAATTAGTCAAACGGCGCGCACATGCGCCAGTGAGAGGAACACAACAGTAAGTTGACCGGCTCAAAAAACCAAAATGCGGAATGAATTGTTTTCTTTCATTTTTTGTGTGAATGAAATAATTACAATAGTCTACTGTATAAAAGGCTGGTTTTGTGGTAGTGAGGTGGCAATTTAAGAGATGGCAGGACGAATAAAACGCTTGTAACATGACTCTGTTTCGCGCTAACGTCATCGTCACGGTTGATTGAAAACTATTCAAGGCCTTCGCTGACAACGGGTAACAAGTTTTATGGGGGAAAATTTACAAGAAACTGCCTAGTTACCCGCATCGTCGCAAACCATGGCCAAAATGTACGCTCCTCTCCCATCTGGCCGTGGTTGAACGAGGAGAGAATTCTTCGTAGCTCATTAAAATATTGACCAATGCGAGTAAAGCATAGTCGGATGATGAACTTTCTCGCGACCTTTCAGTATCCAATCGCAGTATAGGAAATATTTCTTGTATACTGTTGACGTCAGTTGTTGATTTCGATTGCGATGGAAACAAAACTTGCCATTGACTGAATATGACGTCACAATAGCGAGGCGTGAATATTCAAGAATACGACACTTTTTGTGATCAAGCAGCCACGGGTAGGAGAGAGCTATATATGCGGACTCCGGACCGTGGCTTGAGACGATGAGTTACCCGTTGTTTGCAAGATTGCAAGAAATTCATATCGTCTCTAAATATTTAAAAGCGATGGTGCAACAAGATTTGTTGACAAACTCGACTTTATCAAATTGCACGTGTTTTTGACTTTTTAGCATTTTTCCTACGTGACGTCATACTTTTCATGGTTGAGTAATTCGGAACACTGATTTTGGTGCATAGTAACTAAATTTCCCATCTGACGAATTTTCGTAATTTTCGGTCATGCGGTCAAAATATTTTCAAATATTATGCTACCCTGCGTATCTTTTTCCTTTCGGTATATTAGAGTAACTTATGAATTCATTCATTATATCTGGCAAATGTATCAAATATATTGTTGGAGTCTTTTTGGAAAAAAATACATATTTTTGTGATTTCTTGATTATTTCCCCGTTTAAGGAGGCAGTAAATTAGATTTCATTACACATGTTACAGCACCACTTATAATGCAAATCTCAAATATCCAGATTGAAGTTATGATATCATGAATATTTTTTGTGATTTTTAAAAAAAAATTCTGATTTTAGTAAAATGTATTTTAAGGATTCTTAGAAATGTAGGAATTCTTAGGAAGTGTATTCTATTTCCTAACTCAGGGCAGTTAAGAACTGTAAAAAGGCATATAAAATACAGGGAATACGAGTAAAATATTATATTATATTTCAACGAGGTTCGCCCCACAGCTTTTTTTAAGGCAGCTTTTTGTGTTGACCTCTACTTAAGAAATTCTACATACTTTTTTACTTCTTCAAATAAATTTGGATTCTATATTGCTAATTTATCTATATTTGATTAGAAGCCTATTATTAAATCCCATTTCAAAACACATAGACTCTTTGAGAACATTGAATTTTTAAGATCACTTACCTTAACACTGACAGCAGTTGCTTTTAATTATCGCATATTGATATCCACAAATCAAAAAAAAAATTCAAAGATTTTCTTGAAATTACTAAAATGGCCGCATTTTTAAACAGGAAGTTACTTTTCAATTCATTAATAACTAGTACGGTTCTCTACCAAGTCGCTTCGCCTCAGTAGGCTCAGGCTTTTAAAATCGGGAAAACAATCCTTTTTGAAAAGAGTTAAAATTGTAATACAAGATTAAGAAGAACTTGAGACAATTATCAACAGGTATCCAATTTTGTTATTTGTCACGAATCACGAATACATATACAGTCAAACCTGTTTTAAGAGGCCACCTTTGGGAAGTCTGGAAACTGGCCACTTAAGACAGGTGGCCTCTTATTCCAGTTTGCCCTCGAAATAGCCAGTTGGTCAATAAATAATCAACATTAAGCACTACACTTACATGTAAATTTATTAATCAGAAAATTAAACAGGTGAATTTCACAAAATTTTTTTGGTATATATATATATTAATTCATGCTAAAAAAAAGAATTAAATAATTCCAAATTGTTACTTGGTTTGTGCATGTTTCTGTTCCTACATATCAGTTAAACGTCATGATTTTTTACATTGAAATATTAAGTAAACTCTTTTAATTAGCATTTGAAGAATTACATGTGCTTTACTATTATTTCTTTTTTATTTAAAAAGAATAGCACACACTTAAATAAAAAGACAGTTTAGTTGTAAATAAAATAAAGTCTAGAAATTTATTTAAGTAAATTCAAGTAATGTTCAGCAGTGTACCCCTCCCCCCCATTCTATTAATCAGCGATTACCTTACTTGCTGGAGTTTTTAAAGTCTGGTCTTTGTTTTTATATAAAGCTGTCAGAATTTCTATGTAACATAGATAGTCACACGAATAAGATTAACCAGTTGGCCACAGAGGTGTATTTACGCGGTTGAAAATCATTCTACAACACAGGTGTCCTGTGCAGTAGAGCGTAACTAATCCCTATCGATCGTCTCTTGATAGTGAAATTCACGAGATAATCATGCACTTTGTTTTCACAAGAGTAGCAATTAGGGTTTCTACATGGAATCAAAATTTAAAAAGTGTGAAAATATCGATAGCCCTGTATTAGGTCACATAATACCAGTAAACATTCGGGAGGTCAACATTACCGCTACATTGCCAAAAATTTCAACTCATTACCGCTACATTTTTTCAGATTTTCGACCGATCATTACCGCTACATTTTTCCGGCCAAAAACAATTCATTACCGCTACATATTGAATCAGACCAAAACAACTCATTACCGCTACATATCGATTTAGCAAGGTATGGTTCGGTCTATGAGTTCTAATCAACAGATTTCACTCACTATCTAATCAGAATGAGTATATTTACATTGTATATGAATAACTCTGCAGTCGAAATTTAATTATTTAACCTCATCTGAACATTATGACCACAATTGAGAAGTTTGTTACAAATCTTGAATGCCGGCTTACTTATCATCGATGGTTATAAATTTAGAAAACAACAACATGTCAAGCAAATGGCTCTCAAGGCTTTAGCGATAGTGTAAATTGTGTGTGTGTGTGTGTGTGTGAGAGAGAGAGGGGGTGTGTGTGTATTATGAAATAAAATTGATTTTTAAAAATAATAATTAAAAAAAACCATCCTGCTCTAAGTCCTACTTTCACCTCCCCGTGGTGAGCAGGGAAACGGGTCTTATGCATTTATAGGTTGTACTGTACACGCATATATGGCTGGCTAACGAAAGAGGCAATGTAGCGGTAATGTATACTTTTTTATGTAACGTAATGTAAGGTTTTTTGTAGCGGTAATGACTATGTAGCGGTAATGAAAATTTTGATAATGTAGCGGTAATGATACGCACCCTAGACATTCAAGGTAATGATGAATTAATATCGAAAAGTACAAAATCTAGTAGAAGTATTAGCTTTAAGATTGAATTTCTTTAGCTCTGGAAAAATATTAATTGTAATTCAATTCTTTTAAACTTTCATCTTAAAAAATAATTACAAAATGGTCTGACAGGAGAAATATTTTTTTTCATTAACACAAACAAAGTTCAGCGTATCTAGAAGTAATTTGTTTAATTGCTTTAGATTGACTATCGAGTATATAATTACACAAGCGAATGTGTTAAAAAGACATGATAGAATTGCAACAAGTGACGAAATGGCCGCTTATTTCAGTGTCCATAAGGCTGTGGTGATGATTTGAGTGGCCGCTGGCCGCGTTACACAGGTGGCCGTTTATTCCAGTTAAAGTCGTCGGGGGGAAATGAAAGTGGCCGCTGACCGCGAGTGGCTGTTGATTTCGTTGGCCGCTAAGACAAGTTTGACTGTATTTTAATAAAATCCAGAATGTCTGCACCAGGTTTAACATTTTCTACTATAATATTACAATAGATATCGGATGATATTGAAATTATGCAAAATTTAAGATGAGTGGCATACTCATAATCAAAAATTAGTTTTAAATAAATGATGCTCAAAACTCATTTACATGGATTACAGATGTTCTTTTTTTCATTTCTTCCTTAGTTTACTTTGCATCTGTATTGTTTATTACATGGAAAGAAGCATCAGATTTCCTAATAATATAAAATCTATTCAAAACAAACATACTTAACAATTCTACAGCCACAAGTTACAAGTAAGTTACAATACAATTTATCATTGAGTCAAATGCTGACTGACGTTTTTCATTTTTCATACAAATTGTTGGTCCATTATTTATACACTGAATTGAACATGATGGATTTTTCCTTTATTTCCCAATCATGAAACGGAGCACACGGAGTGTGTGACCGGTCGACAGGGCATACTCACTTCTCCATACCACCTGACCCCACCTCTGATGTTTAAGACCCCGCCCCCCCCCTAAAAAAAGGGAATCGGAATTGTTTCTGTTTCACTCATCCCAAAAAAATACTAACATTAAACCATCCGTTGAATCCCATTATGTATATTATATTACATTCCTATATTATATTACATTCCTGTTACCTTAAGGTAAAGAACTTTAAGATAAGGCTTAAAACTCAAATTATTATATTGTGTAAATTCAATCAAAACAATTTACGTTTGATCCAACCAAAAATCCAATCTGGTCAATCCAAAGAAAAATTACACCATCAGCACTTCTTATTTGGCTTGAAATCACAAATCTTAATAGCTATACTTGAAATCAAATTTCAAAAATTAAAACATTGCTACAAATCAACTTCAATAAAATTTTCTATAACCTTACTGTTTTATCGATTCATCGAGAAAGGAAGAAAAGGTAAATAACTAAATGTTAGAATACAAACAAATGGAACTATATATTATCCGGAATGGAGGGGTAGAGATTTACTGAAATAAACTCACTTATCTGAGACCAAAACATATACCGTTACGTGGTGATATCAAAACTCTCGTTTAATCATTTATAGCATTTCGCAATTTCGATCCTATATTTGATACCTTGTCATTAGATATATGTTGTATACTTTAATAAGATTTCCCTCATTTCTCCGACAAAATGTATTTTTTTAGAAAGGAAACAGAAAAAAAAGTTTTTGCATTAAGCAGACTTAAAAAAAAAGTTTAGTATCTTGATTGTGCAAGTACATGTATTTGTGATGAATGAATAAATCACCATAAACATTTTTAACATAATTTAATATCCAAGGTTTTACTTGGTTTTTGTATGAGGTAGAAAATTGACAGTCTCAAATGAAAAAATATAGATGTTTTTCAAACGCTTTGTGTGTTCTTATGACAATTGTGCGAAAGACAAACGCTTTGCAATGCAACAAACAGGGATATATAAGCACTAAAATTATGATACGGGTCAAAGCTTTGAAAGCAAAAACTTTGTAATTACTTACAGAAATGTCAATGATTTCAGAAGCTAACAATTTGTTTTCCCGTTAAATAGAGAAGAAAGATTTGTTATAGCTCTGGTAAATTAATGCACCATAGGAAACCAAAATTACATTTCACAAGAAAACTTAGAAATTTCAGCTTAACATAGGAATACGCATTTATTATCTACAATTTCAACACCAGGGTATACTTCTCGCATATGTTACACCTGACTGCTTTTTTGTCGTTGTATGGGCGTGAAATCTCGATCCGTGTTCGTGCTGCTTATTTTGCATAACCTTTGTTTACCTTTCTTTATTGTTTAATAATGTGTTTGTTTGTATACGGCACAGACCTGTATTGCGCGAATTTTCCTTTTATAAATCAATGTGCTCTCATATATGTGTTATAAAATAGGAATACATCCCCAAATGAGAATTTTTCAGCTTGGGTGGTTGTTTGGTGACTCCATTTATATCAATTGGTTTACCTTTAAATTGAAAACCTTATTGCCTTTTTACTTCATAAAATATTTCTAGTTACAAGTTCATTTAAATAATTCCGAAAGAAACAGCTTTACATAAAATTCAGAACTTGCTCGTAAATTTAAATACCTCAATAATATATGTCCAAAATCAACTTGATCATTTATTTTAGTTGAGAAATTTCAGAAAATATATGATAGAAACCAAACCCTGTCTCCGGGCATTTCAGAAACACTAAATGCGTAGCTTGATTTTTAATGATCATAGACGAAATGACATTAAAGTATCAAAGGCTGCAAAAATATTTTCTTTAAAACGATAAAAATGTTAATTAGTGAAATTAGAATAAAGCTGTAAGAAAATCCATCAATCCATGAAAAATTCCTCTTTATGCGATTCTAATTAGCATATTCATAACATACAATATTTATCTGATGATGGAGGAGCAAACTATGATGGGTGATCAAGAAGTTTGAAAACAAATTGAACAAGAAAACATTGATGTAACCATCAATTGTCGCCCGGGAAAAACATAAAGTAAACAATGAAAATCACTCTCTACCATCGGCTCATACATTCACATTCTCTACCATCGGCTCATACATTCACATTCTCTACCATACAATCATCTGAGAGAGGAACGAAGGACAACTCTGCATGATCATGAAAATAGCCTTGATCATCAAATCGCTTCGATATGTGTGAAAAGGCATGCGTCTAATTGATGGAGATGATAGTCGCGAATATTTTGAAAACTTATAGTCGGATGAAAATCTATCAAAAACGTAACATTTTAAACTTGATCAATTCCTCAGGTAAATGTTGGCTACATAAAATCTAAATTGAAGTTAGACGCACGCATCACCTATAATTAAAAATGTATTAATTTTCAATTTTAGAATATAAAACACGAACTGTGCAGAGTACGTTTTTATCTGAGAAGTAAAATTCGATGTTCTAAAAAAAGGGGCCTGTCGTTTTTTTGATAGTAAATGATAATCAACTTTATATATTAAATATAAAAGACATATATATTTTTACAGTTTCACTTTATGGAAGTAAATATATTATGTATCTCGTATTTTAGAAATGGAAAGAACATTCTGATTAACAATCTTTTAAATGTTTAGAAAACCTTTAATTCAAAATAACTACTCCCACCCCAATCCCCATACACCAACACTTAAACTTATATGTATAGAGCAGCCCGGTCCTCCGGGCTGCAATAACTTCCATAGTATATAGTTATGGAATGGGTACGAGGGAAATAGCAAATTTATGGTTCCCCGTGTATTTCCCGAGGCGGCGAAGCTAGGTCAATGATTAACTGAATTTAAAAACGCGGAAATATGTAATTAATGTAGATAAAAACATTTGTGGGAAATTAAAATGAAGCTTATCTTGAAAATACGTGTATATTCAAAGATATTAAGTTTTAAATGTCGGATTTTATTCTATTGCAAATTAATGAACAATGATTGAAACTCTGCAGTCGCAGCCCTTTCTATACGGAGATCTCGTGCTATCCCTTGCGGAGGAATCTAAGGTAACTTTTACAGTCGCCGACAAAGCATCATTGGACGAGTCCACTGGTTACTCTAAAAGGTGACACAGGTTACCTTCTTGTTAACAAATTCTAAAATGCATGGCCAGAAAATGTATGACTGTACCTCAAAACTGAAATTGCTTTCCACGGGCCTGCAATTGATGCTCACTTTGAGTGATAGTAATATAATTACACAAAAGTAATGTTTAATTCTTCCTTATACATTACTTTAAAGAATAGGACTGTCTCGAGTTTTGGTAACGGAACCTATAAAACTTCTTTTGGATTTGTACGGAAAATTATTGGATCCGTACATGTTGCACAGATACATGTAGATCAATCGTAGTCACGTGGATTTTTTGGAGCCCAGAGCCCCTTCCCCTCCAATTTAAAAAAACTTTGCTACAGGCTTGTAACAAGTTATTTTAATTCTATATATTAAATGTTTTTATGTACATCATTAAGCAAAAAATACAAAACCCGTATATAGCTTGAAGTACACGTATATTAACCAACGTTATTTACAGGGATTAAAAAAGATACGATCAAAAGGACAGTTCAAAAGCTGTTTGTAAGATATTGATCATTTATTCCTCCAAAATAAAAAGTTTTTAGACCGATTTGCAATTTGAACAGGTAGATGTATCAAATCGTAAAGAATCTAAGTAGGTCAGCAATTAAAATCTCCACCCATTCAACTGTACATTGATGTTCCTATGAATCCAGATGCTTTAAAAGATCTCTATTGCAAACAATAGAATGGGTAGGAGTCAAATGAACAACTTAATTATTCACATTTTAAAAATGAGGGGTGATCATGCATTTTATTCTGGTTGTGGTGGTTTATGGGGGTATATTTATTTATTAGCCTTCAAAATGGACAGAATATAAAGTGTCATGTTTTTTCCAAGATCATAAGACACACTTATAGACAACTTATTTCTTACTAAAGAATAGAAAAGAGAGAAAAAGTTTCCTCGCGGAGAACAATTAATTTGTTTCAGTAAACATTTTTGTTCTCAGAATCAAATGGTCCTCCCTTTACATGTAAATCTAACTAATATGATTGTAGAAATACAATATTAATCTAATATTTTGCAGATTCACTTGTCTAGTAGTCATAAATACAAATAACTGCAAAGGTGTTAATTTAATAATTAGAATATATTAATGTTTGAAAATAATATAACATTTTACGTTTTGAAAAGATATCATTTATTTACATGTGAACATATGTGTTCATATATATCCATGTACATTTCATTAAGTTTAAAACTAAAATGAAATTATTTTCCAGACTTAAATTTAGAATCACATTGCTTTGCCACTATCACCAAAACCTGAAACCAGCATGGCGCAGTGGTTAAAGCAGTTCTCTGTATAGTATCAGAGTAAGGGGCACTGTAAGACGTGCAGGCCGGTCCATTGGATGAGACTGTATAAACTGAGGTACCCTTTCGTAGTGGGTGAAGGCATGAAAAAGATCCTTCTATGCTCAATGGCCACATGTACCGAGTATGATAATATACCTTTAACGTAATTCTACAGTGAACTAAGTTATGTAGATTGGGGCCAGTTATTTGTAGCCTGGTTTTTTTTTGTTAGGAGCCGAATGGTGACAACCCTGCACTATTTTGCGGACCAAAAATGACTCTGGTAGATCTGAGAGCCTAGAATTTTATGTACATGGCTTATAGCTGATATAAGAGATGATATGCTACCAGAGGAATAACACATGGTAAAGAGGTGAGCAATGAAGTTGGATGTCACTGAAGGGGAAAATGGTAGCGAGGTCACAGTGGTTGAACTGTAGCAACAAATCGCAGCTTCTTTTGTAGGAAGACTTGTTGTTGGTCAAGGCTGCTGACAGAATCTGGTGTGCTTGCTGACTCAAATTGCCAAGGACTTTACGGGTATTGCCGTCTGTCGTTGGTTTAATTGAGGCATGGAACTGAATGCAGTCTGAAAATTAAAACAAGATAAATGATCAGCAGAAAAAAGAAACACAAAAAAGGCCCAATGCCCTAAAAAGGGTATGATAGTTTTGCCATAATTCTTGTTGTAGACTGATATGATGCATTCGAGTGAAATGCATATTTTTTTAATGCAACTGTTAATTTACAGGTATTCTACAAGTCTCACGAACAAAAAGAACTGATTTTGCAAAATTTCCCCCAATTCCCCCCAATTTTTATCTCAATTTTCATTTATAGGTTTCTGATGCAATTCCTTCAGGTACAAAGGGGCTATCAAAAGTGGGGGTTCTCGATATTTTGAATCTGGTTTTATGTGAAAATTGACTCTTTCTAAAAATGCTGCATCTGAATGTTGCAAGCACAAAAAGGAAAATGGGAGACTGGAAGCAGGTGTATCACAGTCTACAATTGCAAAGCGTTTTAATGTTACGCACAGCGTCATATCTAACCTATAAATCATCAACCATAAACATCGAACACCCTAAGTTTACAAAAAATACGGTAGACTATGTGTGACATCAGCAGCACAACATCACTTCACAGGATTACGTAAATTGCATGAATGTAATACAATGAAGTCATCTAAAGCATTAACTATCCCTGAACTGCACAAATCATCTAACAAGACCGTTTTCAGTTGACTATGAATTATTGAAAGAGGATTAATCATGCCATTGTTCCAACCCCATAACAACCCAAATATCGACTTCAAAGATCTCAGATCAATGCTGTATGACAACAGCATCACCGCTGAACATTTTGGTTCAGCTACTGGACCAGAATGTTTATCGAAAAGCCTCTTATAAGTTTAAGAGTGCTAATGCTTTGTAGGGTATATTAGGCAGATCACTACCTCCAGGACGTTTATAAAGTTGGTGGTTGAAGTATAATCATATCGAAAACGGTATAATATGAAAGTAAGATTGATTTGGTTCGAATTCAAAGGACTTTGATGGAAAAATGTACTCTAACTAACTTTTACCCACTCATGCCTATTCAATTTTGCAGCATCTTAGAGCAGTATAATGTAATTTCACAATAAACAGCCACATACAGCTCGTGTGACACTCCCATTCTTGCAAACCAACAGCATCTGTTTCTGCCACAGTCATCTAATTCGCCAGATTAAAAGCAAATTAAACAACATTGGGCAAACTGGATTGATATGACTTACCAAAGACAATTGCATCCCCAAACTCTGCAACAGCTGATTAAAGCTCTATATTTTGATTGATTGTTGGGGGGGGCATACCAGATATTGATCTTTAATGACCGAGAACTGACTATGAATTTTAACTTCTTGAGTAATTATAACATTTAGATAGTATTGTTGTTGTTAAGCACATTTCTGTTTAATCACTACATCGTTTTACTAAATAATATGTATGCCTTCCATATGATAATAATGCAAATTTAAAACCAAGTTTCCCGCAGTTCTGTTATTTTTCAAATTGAATGAAAAACCAAGAATGAGTATTGTTGTAAATATGTCATTTATTAATGACACAAATGAAACACATGAAATTTGGGAGATCCTATGACTTTCTACAATTTGTATATACACCTTGTTATGGATCAATTACACATGGTTCTCAAAATATAAAGTTAGGATATGTTTTAAACCCACAAAAGTATTGCTGAAAAGGTTTATCACTCTTCATGCAGATAAATTGATTGATTGAGTCACACAAAATTTTTAAAAAGCCGTGACTGTGTGGTGAAGTAAATTTGTCTGTAGAAACTAAAACATATATTTTTGCAGATGTGCCTAAATCTAATGAGGAATTCTGTGATTTTCAATTGTAATGTTACTAAACATATGATTTTGCTAAAACACAAGTTTAAAGGATTTAACAGCGATTAAATCGAAAATAAAAGCCAAAATTTAAAAATCAAAATTGCATGAATTTTATTAATTTTGGCTGTTCGCCTGTTCAAACCCCGATAACTTTTGACATTACACCCTATCTTTTTTGCAATGCCTATGTTTTGTAGATAATGATGTAACGATACATTTACATATTATCATATCTTTTTTTTCAATTCATGTACACACCAATTTTTTTTTTACCTTATTCACAAGGCTAAATAGCACTTCTTCAAAATGGGATTAGAAAACAAAATTTCTAATTAAATGAAGTGTGAATTTATAACATTTTTTATTGTCAAAGTTGAGAAAAAATGGGCAATTTTTAAGAGGCCAGAGGAAATTCAGACTGTAATTATTAGTCTGCCCCCGGGCTGACTAGCTACGTTAGGATGAAACTGCAAGTGCGCTTGCGTTAATCGGAATTGTGGGAAAAAGATTTGCACGATTTTCTCCAACCAGAGGGCGTGCTACTTCACGCACACTCATGACCTCGATCTATTTATAGACTGCAGTTCTTCGTCGTTCAGCTTCTAGATGGAACAATTGTCAGTTTTTAAATATTATTATAATAATATTTCATTGCTTCTAATAGAAGATAAGTACATTTATTCCCTCAATCGCCATTGCAAGCCGGAGATTTAAATTGTGTATTCCTCTGGATGCCTGATGCAAGACTCCTTCGATCAATATTCAATACCTTGCATAAGAGATGTTCGGGTCGGAATTCACACTTGCCACAAAGGTCCGAAAATAGTGAGAAAACTAGAGCCGAGCTCGTTGCAAAGCAACGAGTAGGTCTTCCGTCGGAGCTACGGACAGAGAGAAATAACCTTGAGTCAAGGTCATGCCACGTTCTAATGATAAAGCAATCTTTTAAGGGTAGATATCATCTTATTATAATGTTTTACTATTAAAAAAGTGATAGTAAAGGAATGTTTGCGACCTTGACCTTGTCAAAATGACCTTGGGTCACACCATGACACAAGATGGTGATGAGCATACCCCATTTGTGTGCTACTGTATTGACAAATTCACACATGTTTTTTTTCAAACAATGCATCCAGTCAAAATATCTTATCCTAAATGACCTTGATTCAAGGCAATAACACACTCTCCATGATTTAAGCTATACCCTTTTTTAGATAGGCCTTGTCACAGCTAATATACATGTACATGTGTAAAAAATTATGGTCAATTTTAAACAGTGTTTAAATTTTGGAAAAGCCGGATAAACTTCAAGGTCAAAGTTCATGATATACTAGTATTTGATATGATTTCATCACAGGTTACGTACATGACATTGTGATGTTTGTGTAATATGTGTAATATGAAAGCCCTATGATCAAGCCTCAAGGTCAAGTTGTCAAAAGTCAGTGTATTTAGAAAAGAGTTGTCATAGGTAATTCACAGGGATAAAATAAAAGCCCTATCTCTTCTCAGTCAAAAGGTATGAGTATTGTTAATGTTTTTGAAAAGCAGGTCAAACTTCAAGGTCAAAGGGTAAAAAATTAGTGAATTTTAAAAGGTGTTGTCACAGTTAATACATTTTTATACAATGGAAACTTTCAAAAGTTATGGTCAATTTAAAGTAATGTTATTTTTTTTAAGTAGGTCAAGCTCCAACATCAAGGTCACAGGGTCAAAAATCACAGTATATTTGAAAATCAGATGTCACAAATAATGCTCATGTGAAATATCAAAGTCCTATTTCAACTCATTCAATAGTTATTTTAAAGTGTTTAAAGTTCTCGTGACAGATGGACAGACTGACTGACGAATAAGGTTTATTGTTCCCTAAAAAATAAATACATGTAATTTGAACATGATAGATTGAGAAGTACGAATAATTAAAAAAAAAATTACACAATAGAATATATTAGAATATAAATCAGGTTTCCTACATGAGATTTCCTTAAAGACTTATTAATACAAATTATTCAAGAACATGCAATACATGTTCTTGGAGGTTCAAGACGCGGAGACCGGTCATTTCGATGAGATGTCTCGTTACGGGGTTGGTGGTGCCATAAAAGGATTTAATTCGCCTGATTCCACCTCTGTTTTTTTTTAAAGTCTGTCTTTGCGCTGCTAGTGATTTATATTGTTTAAACAAAATTTAATTTTATGAAAAGAATTATTTTTAATGCTTATTTTTGACATATGCTTAAGTTATTAACCTATCAATTTGAGTTTAAATAATAAAAAGGAATTTGTCACTAAGTATTTATCTAAGGAATTAGTGTCAATCCTCTACATCAAAGAGCGTCTGACTTGTATGTATGATATAAATTGCGTAAATGTGTTAATTGAAATTTGAGTGAATCCCGTATGTTGTGTGAGAGAGTTTTTAGATCCGCCGTGGACTATCCCGGACGTGAACATTAGATGTACTGGACATT
>PRKT01001089.1:0-30000 GCA_003671525.1 Saccostrea glomerata
AAACTGACTTTGAAGGGGAGATGTAGTGTAAACATAGTCTGCAGTCAGATTAATATTCCCACGCTGGCTGCAATGAATGAATGAAAGCTGATGATATTTGATATGGGTGCAGTATGGGAGTTGGGGAGTGTGAGAATCTATAGAGAGCACACAGAATATATCTTGTAACCCATGTAGCTGGACGTAGTTTGTAGTAGAATAAATATATGTATATAAAGAACCCTGTGTTAGGTTATTATCCAACACAACAACCTGGACTTCGCATATACAATTAATTCATGAAAAAGCTACAAAACGACTAAATATTCTTAGAATGCTTAAGTATAAGATGAAAAGAAAAACACTTATTAAGATATATTTTGCATTTATTAGACCTGTTTTAGAATATTCTGATGTTGTTTGGGACAATTGTTCTGAAAAAGATGCAAAACTTTTAGAAGATATCCAAGTTGAAGCAGGTAGAATTATTACTGGAATGATTTGCCTGATTATATCAGAAATGCCCCTGGAATATCTTCATTTAAAAGTCTTTTAAATTCTTATTATTGTAAAAAAGGTAAATTTATCATTTTGGAATAAGAAAGTACAATATAATACATTGCCAATTGCGAAATAATGCAAGTAATTTAAAGGCAGACTTATATAACCAATTTTTATCAGAAACACCAATGTGTGAATACTGTATTGACTCTATTGAAGATGCTCATCATTATTTTTTTGCTTGTCCAAAATATAACTCTCCAAGAAATGTACTTTTCCAAACAATTCAAAATATTATTGATTGTGATCAAACTCATGAACTTGATTTACTTTTGTATGGTAGTCCCAATCATGGACTAAATATTAATACTCAAATATTTGAAGCAGTACATGCTTTCATTGCAGCAACCAAACGTTTTATTTGAATTGTAATGTATGTTACTCATGCCAACACTTTATAACCGGTACATGTATTTCATTGTAATTTTTTTTTCTCTCTCTTTCTACTTTTTTTTCTCTCTTTTGTTTTTGTTCTTTTGTTTTTGTTACTATGCATGTCTATTTATTTTTATATCTATATATTGTGTGTTCATTTTGACCTTGTAGGGAGAGGGCTAAAATAGGCTTTGCCTGCTGCCCAATCCCATTCACTTATGTGAATAAAATTTTGTATAAATAAAGAAAACATTGATGTAACCATCAATTGTCGTCCGGGAAATATAAAAAGTAAACAACTGAAATGAATCTTGATCATCAAACCGTTTAGATATGTGTGAAAAGGTATGCGTCTAATTGATGGAGATGATAGTCGCGAATATTTTGAAAACGTATGATCGGATAAATATCAAACAGAAACGACACCATTTTAAACTTCAATTCTTCAAGTAAATATTGGCTGCATAAAATATAAATTGAATTTGGACACATGCATCAATTATATTCAAAAATATATTTAATTTTCAGTTTTAGAATATAAAACATGAACTGTGCAGAGTACGTTTTTATGCGAGAAGTAAAATTCGATATTCTAAAAAGGGGTCTGTTATTTTTTCGATAGCAAATGTTTACAACTTTCTAGATTAAATATAAAAAAAACAAATATATTTTCAAAGATTCACTTTATGGAAGTAAATATATTATCTATCTCGTAATTAAAAAAAAAAGAATATTCTGATTAACAATCTTTTCAATGTTTAGAAAACCTTTTATTCTGAATAACTACTTCCACCCAATTCCCATACACCAACACTTAAACTTATATGTATAAAGCAGCCCGGTCCTCCGGGCTGCAATGATATGTTCTTTTCTTACGGATTAAATGGGGATGTTTCCTTAACCCAAAGTCAAAGTCTATTAAAAATATGCGCGCACAAGAGGTTTAATAACAATACATTTGCTACAAGAAGAGTCCTAACAAAAGAAGATTAAATTATTTCAAGGATATGATAATAGTATTTAATCTCAAAGTCCATACAGCAATACAAAAAAAGAACAAAGCAAACACAGACCTCCGAAACATCAAAGGTGGGATCAGGTGCCATGGAGGAGTAAGCATCCCCTGCTGACCGATCACACCCGTCGGGTGCTCCTTGTCATGATCAGGAAATGACGTGAAAATCCGTCGTCAATTCATTGTATAAATAATGGACTAACAATAAGTATGACAAATGTCAATCAGCATGACTCAATGATAAATTGTATTTGCTGACAAGGTCATTTCATCGACCATAGACCGTTCGAAATGAGTACTTTAAACGAGACGGCTGATATTCCTGTTTCATCAACTTGCTTGTCAATGATTTACCTCGTTTTAGAAATTGTTAATACGTAGAGCAAGTGTATATTTAGTTTCATTTCTTAGATAAAGATATGACTATTTTTACGTCACCTGTGTAAACTTAGGTGACCCTATTGCTATCAGTTTTGTCTGTCGCCGTGCGTCATGTTTTGTGCGTTTACATTTGAACATTTTCAGCTTCTTTTCTGTAACCGCTTAACCAATTTCAACAAAATTTAGCATAAATCAACTATTGGTAAAGAGAATTAAGAGAAACAAAAATTATGAATTTCATGGTCCCTGCTCCCATTGGTCCTGAGGGTGGGACCAAAACCACTAAAATTAATGCAATAATAAAAAATCTTTTTCTCTACTCTTGAACATCGAGCAGTAAAATAATTTGCATTATTGTTATCAGCATTGTGTCCTCTACCAAAATTGAAATTTATAGCCCCGGGGTCAGGGGTTCTAGTGCTAGTGCGAGGCTAAATCGATTACGGAGATTAAAATGCATTTTTTGAATATCTTATTCTCTTCTTTTGAGCACAAAATAAACTTACCAAGTACATAGTTAATTTGAAATGAGGCTGCCTGATCACTATATAGTGAAAATGCATTTTTCTTTCAAAGTCATCTTCTCTGCTTCTGTATATTGAATAAAAAGGCCAAATACATAGATATGTTTATTAAGACTGCCTAAATTGTATATTGTATGGCCCCTTGGGTTTAGGGTTCTGGTGTTAGTGTGGTCTCTTTTAATCATATAGTGAAAATTGCATAAATACTTTGAAAATCTTCTCTTATTCTGGTATTAAAAAAAACAACTAAGTACATAGTTATGATATGGCCCCAGGGTGAGTGGTTCTTGTTGGTAGGGCTGCACAAGTCGTTATAAAGTGGAAATGCATTTTCTCTTTTTTCTCTGATCTATCTCTCGGTATTAAGGTATTCAATGTATAACAACCATATTTTGTCCCTAATAAATGAACGGTCCGATATGTTAATCATGGTAGCATTTTGAAGATGTTATCAAATAAAAATGCTCCACCAAAGGAATTTACAAAACTTAGATTATTGTCCTAGTAATATCACCTTAAATTTCACATTGAAGTCTATGGACTGTGCATGTTTCTATAAGATATTGTAAAAAGTAATTTGAATTTCAAACAAATCTTTTGGTGAAAATATGCATGAACTCCCTCTTCATTAACATATGATATAAAATAAGTTATAAACCGCAGAACTTTTGTGAAATTAAAATTTTCCTTCTTTTCATTAAGGGCAGAGAACTCTTCAAAAAATTTTAATGTGCAAAATGACCATCTCCTTACATGTTATCGGTCTTGTGAATTTGGTTCATTTCACTTTTATCATTAGCTAGCAATGTGATTTTAACTTGTTTAACTAGTTTAAAATTATTTAAAATAATCCAAAATCCTTTCGTTATACAATGAATACCTTAAGTAACCAAAAAAAAAAAAAACAAGAAAAGTGTATGGTTATAATAAGCAATGGTGCCTTTAAAATTTGTGTGAATCTCATGGCCTTTTAGTTAAAAACACAAACCAATTCAAGTGTTAGGAAGTTGTTACTTAGGTGAATTATACGGCCCGTTGGCCTCTTGTTACTGTTACTGACGTTTAACGGTTACAATTTCTACAAACCTTTTGTCTTGTGAATCTTCTCCAATCTTCTTCTAACATCCTTACAGTCATGTCCTCTATGTTCTGCAGAGGAGGAACATTCTCGGCACAGGGGAACCTCACATGGGACACAGAAGTTGTCCAATACACACCCTGGATGTTGTTTGCATTTTAGGAGACCTGTTAGAGATAATTCTTGGTTGATTCATTAAAAAAACATATAAAAAGATTTTTTTGTACTACAGGACTTAATTGATTTATAGATGTTAATTTAAATATTCCTGTAAAAGAGTTTACAAGATGTGAATTAAGAAGTGACAACTAAGTGATATCTTAACCCTCAATGAAACAAAAATAATCAAAGATGGCTATAAATAACGAGATATAGTATGAAGAATAGGAAGTTTTAAGTATCGAACAAAATAAACGGGAGGATATTCTTCCAATTAAATCAAATGTGATATATAAATATATATACGAACACAAGAGTAACATATATATAAGTCTATTAGAGTTTATATAAAACACCTGCTTCTCCCCATGTGTCATGCATGAACAATTTTAAGATTAAAATAATGTAAAGTAATGATTATGTCATTTCAATGTTTTGAAAAATAATACGGCGTATTAAATATTACATTTAACAAATCTGCAACATATTGCATTTTAACAGAAAATTTAAATAAATCAATTTCACTGGAAAAACTATTGCAATTTCCATATACTGTAAACGTGGTTATAATGATATAATGGTGATTATATATATCACTATATTTTCATAGCTAATGGTACTCCGGGGATCTTGATTTGAAGAATAAAAAATTTACAATACCCTAGGACGCTTCAAAGTAAGTTTCATTTTTCTGACCCAGGGTTTCCTTTTTTAAAAAAATCCTGTAATTTCAACGTAAAAAAATGCATCTTGGCCTCATCATTCCCAAGAGGGCCATTATTAAATAATTATTGAAAAATTATCCAAAATGCTTCCAAGACACATTTGGAGATAACTAACAGTATTCAAGATCAAAAGTATAAAAAAGAATTGCATAACAGGAGCCAACACGGACCTCGAACCAGCAGAGGTGGGATCAGGTGCAATGGAGGAGTAAGCAACTCCTGCCAACCGGTCCGTCTGTCGCGCTTTCCTTGTCATAATCGGTAAAAAAAAAACGGAACATTCGTCGTCAATTCAGTGTATAAATAATGGACTAACAATTAGTAAAACGTCAGTCAGCATTTGACTCAATGATAAATTGTTTTTGCTTACAAGGCCATTGTATCGACCATACACCTTGCGAAATATTATGATTTTAAACGAGACTGTTGATTTTTTTTGGTTAATCAACTTGTTTGTCAATAATACACCTCATTTCAATAATTGTTCAAACGTAGAACAATATATTGCGTATCGAATCATGTGAGATAAATATACTCCGTATGCAGGTGATGCTGCATAAGTTTAAAGTCAGTAGGTTTATCACAGAGCTTGGTTGTCTTATCACCATAACAGTGTCTGCAGCTTTATTGTTAACAGACCATTCCTGTAGAATCGTTCGTGTATCGTGGGTGATCTTTGGGGTCACGTGCGAGATCGTGCGTGTATTAGACTAAATTGTTTGCGGTAATAATTGTGCGTGGTCGTGCGTTTAGAAACGAGTAAATTCCGTTTTGTGCCAAAAAACGAAACAAAAAACAAAAACAAAATAAAAAAAAACAAAAAAAAAAAAAAAACAACGGCATCCTAATATCTAGACTTGTCATAAACTTATTAGAACCCGACAGCCTTAATGAATTAGTGACTTTTGTTACGTAATTTTATAGCCAGTATGATAAACATTCTATATTCTGACGTCTTTTTCGGATTTATTACGTCATGTTAATTACAAAGTGACGTCACAATATGTGTTTACTTTTCTAATCTTTCCAATGATATCAAACTCAATAATTTCTGTAGAAAGGTTAATTTCTAATATTTACATTCAGTGTAATTTTCTTTATGAAATCCATTAGAAATCCACGATGTTCAAATCTCTATAACACACGCGAAACCTTGTCACCGCGCGTTAGAATACACAGTAGGAACTATATGCATTTTCAATACTCTAGAAGATCAAAATGTACAATATTTTGACTGAATTTAATTAAAAAAATATAGCCCTGTTGACTTAACGTAAAAATATAACAAATGTGCGTTTATTATTAATTTGTCACTTTTTTCCTCGCAATGTTCGTTTGCGTTATTTAACTTTGCAACGTCACAAACGTCGAAAACGGCTGTTACGTCTATAAAGCACACCAGATTTGCAGGGCGCTAAATTCACATTAAAGGTTACCGAAATAAACAATTATGAGGAGGAAAAAATTAGAGAATGTAAATATAAGCATTGAATTCATATTTTGGAATGTCTTCGGTCCCTTAACGCTAACGCGCGGTATTCAATTTGTCGGCACGGCCAGGTGTGTTATAGGACCGAAGACATCCCAAAATATGAATTCAATGCTTAATTAAACAGTTCTCAGAACTTTTTCAAATAGGCCTCGTATATCATAACCACGGACAGTTTACACGGTTTATAAAGCATATAACATTAGTTGAAAAAAAAAATCATTCCTCAAATAAAAAAAATTCTTCTGCCACAAAATAAAGTTCCTGTTTTAATTAAGCATTGAATTCATATTTTTGGCTGTCTTCGGTCCTATAACACACATGGCCGTGCCGACAAGTTGAATACCGCGCGCTAGCGCGTTATGATAAATTTCTCGGCACGGCCAGGTGTGTTATAGTTCCGAAGACTGCCAAAAATATGAATTCAATGCTTACATTTACATTCTCTAATTTTCCTTCTTTATAACTGCTTATTTCGTTAATCTTTAATGTGATTTAGCGCCCTTGAAAACTGACGTGGTTAATTGACGTAAGAGCCGCTTGTGATTTCAGATGACGTTGCAAAGTTTAATAACGCAAACAAACATTGCGAGGAAAAAAAGTGACAAATTAATTTTAAACGCACATTAATATTTTTACGTTAATTTAACAGAGTTATAGTTTTTAATTAAATTGAGTCAAGACATTGTACATTTTGTTGTTCCTAGATTATAGAAAATGCATGTAGTTCCTGCTGTGTATTCTAACGCGCGGTGACAAGGTTTCGCGTGTGTTATAGAAATTTGTATGTCGTGGATTTCTAATGAAATCCATAAGGAAAAAATATACGGAATGTAAGTAATAGTTATTGTATATTTATTATGGTGTATCCTGAGTTATTTGGACGAAGGGCGTTGACGAGTGCGAAGCACGAGTCTCCGCCCTTCGTCCAAATAAATCAGGATACACCATAATAAATATTCAATAACTTTCTTGTATCATGGCCAATCAAACGTCATGTCACAGATTTTCAGCATGATTTTTAATTACACCAATAGAAAATGTAGTTTCTGTCAGGTGACCGCATGGATAATTTCGCCTTTCTGTCAGTATTTTTAATAAACATTTTATGTGCGTGTGTTCATGAGAAAGGACGTCGGATTGCAGCATCCCAGCACACTCCCCCCCCCCCCCCCCCCTTCTGGATTTTAGAGTGTGGTGCAAAGGGTTTTTTTCCTTGTCAACTGTTTTTGGAGGCCCCCTTTCTTTTAAATGTAGCTACGGACTTAAAGTGACCGGTGTGGTTCTGTGCATGTGTGCTGGGGGCACCGACCTGGAGCCTCTCCGCTTTCAAAAATTGCTGGATTCGCCCCTGGATTGTTAATGAAATTCACAAGAAAACCTTTGGATATCAAAGAAGAAAAATTCGAAGTTGAAGAAGGTAAATTCAAGTGTTATTCGAAAATAAAGAAAAAAGATACCCGTTGATCATTTGACATATTCGAGAGCTGTCGTATTCACGAAATCGCTGAGTCAGGGTCAATTACTCTTCATCTGTGGATACAGTACAGCGTAAGCCCTATATTACAATAGGTGGGATATTTTAATTATATTTCTGTGTGGAATTCATGTCAAGAATTTGATTTCGCGTTGCTGTGGATTGAATATTTGAAGAGTTCCGTAAAATCATTTCGTAGTTTGGGATGTATACGTACAGTAATTTATGTGAAAGACTTTTATTTCGCTTGCAGAATTTTTGGCATTTGTATATTACAAAGCCCATTCATTCTGTAATTTAGATTCAATATACATGTAATTTAAAATGATGAAATCGCCTTGGTGTTCAATAATTTATTTACACGGCACAGTTTTTGCTGGCTCCGCCCATATACACGGCACTGTTTTTTTCTGGATACGCCCATCGGTGTATCTCCAGTTATTGTACACTTGATTTCAAAGGAAAAACACAGCAGCCATGATACAAATATTCTTACTTAAATGGAATTTAATCGCGGTGTTGTCATTGAATGCATTTTTTTTTTTTTTTGCATTGTAGAATTAAGATTTTAAATGTTTAATGTTAGAACTTAAAAAAATGCTGAATTTTAAAAACAAGATCCAGACCAAAATCTGCTCTAAAGCTTAGAATCGAACCTCCTGAAAGAATATGTCACTCGTCAACTTTTTATAAAGTTCTGTAAATCTGCACAGTTATTGATATAATAAATTGGTACTTTAGCCATACATACTTTTACTCGGAGAATATTATTATTTTCCGTTTTGTTATTGCTAGCAATATTTAATATAGATCTGACTAAATTTATATTTTTAGAACAAGTTTTACACCTTCCCTCAACAAACTTTGCCAAAAAATGAAGATATGTTTCAGAAATCAAGGTAAAATTTAACCATATTTTGCCTGAATTTATATATTTTGACTTATTTTTCAAAATTAACATCACATCACTGACCCCAACTTTTTCTTTTGATATTTTAAACTTTGTACATACAGCATTTAACCTTAGAAAGAATCTTCTGCATGTGTAAATTTGAATAAATGCAATTAATGTAAAAAAGTGACTTAAAGGTCCAATGGACCGGGTACTGATTCAGTTTGACGTAATTTGTTTACAATGTATATTGAAATGTCTATATGCACAATGTCACTATAATAATTGATTACTTACTTACTGATTACTTTAAATTACTCAATACTTGTGACTGATCTGCACTTAAAAAAATGTTTTATTCTATTTATTGCCAAGATTACACTTTATAAAATATGATATTAATACACATGTAAACCAAAGAGTTAAAATTTATGTGCAAAAACGTCAACTTAATTGTACCATAGATCAGTAAGATGCACTCAGACACCTTTTTTTCTCTGCAAATTTGGGTATCACTATAGGTATAGCCCCCAAGATATTTATGTCTTTACAAAATAAGCCCCTCCTCATCTGAAATTTATCACCCGGTAAAAAATCTCTGTTAATTAAAGCAGATCTTGTAGTGAAAAAGTTTGTCACAGCCTCACTATATTTGTTATTCCATATAATTATAACAAAAGAGCTGTTGGTGGGTTCATTTGTTTATCTGTATTTCAGTTGTAATAAGAAGGATAACAAGTAACAAAAGGTGACCTGTAAAATAAATGAATACACTCATACTCTAACACTCACACATTTAATTATTTTAGAATACTTTAACTGTTCCAATTCAATTATCTTTAATTAGATAATTAATTCATAAGATATTTAATATATTCAGAGCAACGGTGGTAAATTAATTCTTACCGAATAGACTGGTTTAATTTGTCTTCATTATAAAATGAAAGACTATATATCTGGAGAGGAGATATACTCTTCCTTTCTCCTGACTGTCATAGGGTGGAGTGAGTTATTAAGGGTGTTTGGCGCCAAGCATGCGTATTTGGTGCCAAAGTAGTAAAACCACTCACACACTTCTCAGACTGAAATATCAACCAATCACACACCTTCAAACCTCACCCATTCTGACCCAAACACCTTTGACCTTTCACACTCCCAAACCAACCAATGAGCATTCAACCCCATGAATATCAATGAATGACTTTATGAATGACTGAACACATAGTAAATTCCAGAGTACTGTAATTCACTATGCTGTATAATAGATGAAAATGATGATGATGGAAATGAAATTATTAATATATTAGGTCACAAATTATTAATGAATAAATTATATAGTATTTATTATAATAATAATTTATTCACCCTGTGACAAGTTTAATTTCTTATTTTTTTTATTTGTCTCTTCAAGACAGAGATTTTAAGCAACGCCAGAAAAAACCTGGTCTGACTAGCCCTGTCAATCAAGTGAAATAACGCCCATTAATGGATGCTGGATTTTGACTGAGTCAGACATTTACTTACTGGTCCCTGTGTATACCCTGCACACCTTGATTGACCTATATATACTAATGAATATAGGTCCCTGATTGGCACTATTTTAGGACTTCAAATTAACTTAACAGAAACTCTGAATTTGAACATGTTTAGCTTGATAATATATGAAATAAAAATACATGTGTACATGTACCTTTTGTATTTGAAAGGATTAGAATAATCTTTTTTTCTAAATTAAACATTGATACATAAAAACTTCTTTCTGATGAAATTCTGATATCAATTTAAATATGCTATATGGCATCCTAAAGTGAAACTATCATTGATTAAATTTAGAGCAGCCCTGTGCGAAGTATGTGTGTTTACAACTAATATCTTTTAATTGTTATTCAGATATGAATTTACATGCAATCTTTTCAGCATGTGACAAAACCTCATTAAGATTAGAATAACCCTAGATATTTTTAATAACATGGAGTTAACACATCTCTATTTTAATTTCATACATGGGATCCCCGGGATTAATTGATTATGTCTAATTTGCTTCTTAATGGAGGTGGTTTTTTTTATTAAAACATACACTGACATATCAAAAATAATCTTTGTTTTGATACATTTTTTTTTTATTTTCGTTACTGAATGATATCATCATATTTCTTTCGAATGAATTGGACTGTTTTAATAAAATTAGAAATATTTCAATATAGATTATAGAGAAACTTTTACTTCTAATTAGAAATTGTCTCAAAATCCTCAACACAGGTAAGGTTTGACACCTGGGGTATTTAACTGTGTATTAATTCACTTTCTGTGTATAGGGATTAGGAGACAGATGACCACAGGTAGACTGCTAGCCCCCAAGGCACTCACACGTGTACAAAATAAGCCCCTCCCTTACCTGGAATTTACCAGCCGGTAAAAAAAATTCTACCTTTAAATATACATATTGAGCAAAATGTGTGCATGCGAAAAAAGGGAGACAAAATTTCGACAGTATAATCTAAAATAACGAGTCTATCCAAAGTACCTGATGTCATATTCTGTCGAGATTTCCTCAATGGACCTACAAATGTATAATAGACCTTCCCATCCTCAGATCTTTGATCAATATGGCTGCCTGCTCAAAACGAAAATAGGGAATTTCCGATTTTGATAAAATTATCACACGAGCAACAGAAAGTCAGTAGTATTAACAGGCGGGGATCATGATTTTTTTTTTCTAGGGCGGAGGTCCACCACAGTCATAAAAATTTCCACCCCAGAAATTTCTTGACAAGCGAGCCACTCTAGATACGAGCCTGACTATTTAATCAATTAGTATTATTTTCTCCATTGTAGCTCCTAAAACTAATTGTGAAATTCAAATCAGCTGAAAAAGTGCAGATTCTGATACGCATATGCTTCTGAATCTAGAATGAAGTACAATTGATAAAATTACAAACTATTTTTTCATATCAATACTCTTTTTCCCCTCTTAAAATAGTTGAGTGGAGCAGACTGTCTGGCAGTGTTGTCTCGCTTCCACATTTCAAACTGGAAGTGAGAAAACTGAATCACCCCAGACCTTGATTATTTTAAGGGACTCCGATCCTCAGCCAGGAAGGACAACTCTTTACTTTATAATTAAATTCAAAAAAGTCTCAAAATGAAGCTTGAAAATTAATTTTTTTTTTCATGCAACAATATCCATTATATACCCCTGAATGTGTTTCAAGGTTCTTTAAGGTTTTCAGAAATGTCTAATTAATAGTTGAAATTTTTACCCCATAAAAGCATCTTAGAATTACATATATCAAGGAATTAATGTTCATTTAATCCGACCAAAGGTACCAATGTTTCTTAACATAATATGAAATCAGAATTCGAAGTTATTTATGGAGCTTTGAAATGACAGGGATATCTTTAAACACTTTGAATTGTAGAATGATAAAAAAAATAAAAGAAATTAAAGTACATTATATGAATAAAAATTGTGGAAATTCTTCAAAATCCTGGATACCTACGATTTTTATTTTTGAAATGTGTTACTTGATCAAATTTAAATTGGAAAATGCATAGCAGGTGCTCTTATTCGCAATTCCTGAATTAATTTTTCAGCTTTATAAATTTTCTTTATATATAATGATTAACTTGAAAGATGAAGATTGAATAATTACATGTATTATGGCTAAAACACGTTACTTTGAAAATTCAGAGACATTTTTATGAGCATTTTCAATTAGTCAATGATTGATTTTCAGAACCTGAGGAATAAAGTTCTCAAGAACCACAGGGCCAATTTAAACCACACTTGCCACAAAGAATCATTGGGTGAACTAGATTCAAGTTGTTCAAATGAAAGGCCAAGCTCTTTTCAAAGGGGAGATAATTATAAGGGGGAGATATCTATGAATTAGTGAAAAATCAATGGCATTCTTAAAAAATCTTCTTCAAAAGAAACACTGGATAATGAAAGATAAATCTCATGTGGAATCATCCTTAGGTAGTGTAAATTCAAATTTGTTCAAATCATGACCCCCGGGGGTAGGACTGGGCCACAATGGCCGACAAAAGTTTTACATAGAAATATATAGGAAAATTCTTTTAAAATCTTCTTCTCAAGAACCACTGGGCCATGAAAGATGAAACTCATGTGGAATCATCCTCAGGTAGTGTAGATTCATGTTAATTCAAACTAGGGCTAATTGTAACGGGCACCGTTACAGATGTTCCCCAAACGCTCCCCAACTCCTATTTGATGCCAAATTCCATGTATGCTCTACCCGGTATTAAATAAGACATAATCTATGCAATTTATACAAGGTTCTCCCAGAAGAATATGAGATATATTTAAATTTTAGCATTGCACGCGTGCTCATGTGAGTGCATGTGCGTAATGACCATATCATCTTGTCTTACGATCTTTATATTTTAATATACTTATAATATCAAAGCATTTAATCCAAAAGTATAAAATGATACACTCATATAAGCGTATATATTTTTAATCTTATTCATTTCACGTGCACGCATGTGCATGAAGACCATACCTTCTTGTAGGAGTCGATAATGTCTATCTATATTCTAAATACCATCCTGTTTGGTTGAAAACCAAGAGAGTTATAACCATTTAAATTTTTAGCCAATTAGATTGCAGAGCACGTGCATGCGCGTTATTTAGTGACAATTGTTATATATCATATTCTTGGACATTCTACAGTATGAAAGTCTTTTAAATTTCGTAGCTTTCCTTAAAAAAACAGAAAAGATATTGAGACTTTTGTTTTAGCCAATCAGAGCGGAGCACACGTGCATGCATGTGCATGACGACCATATCTTCTTGTAGGAGTCTGTTATGTTTGTCTATGTTCTAAATCCCATCCTGTTTGGTTGAAAAACAAGGAAATATAGCCATTTTAAGTTCCAGTCAATCAGACTGCAGCGCACGTGCATGCGCATGTTTTCACGACAACTGTTATATATCATATTGTAGGACATCCTAATGCATGAGTATATTTAAAATTTTAAAGCATTTAGTCAAATGTTAGAAAAGATATTGCGATTTTTGTTTCAGCCAATCACATCAAAGCACATGTGCACACACGTGCATGCATGTGCATGACGACCATACCTCCTTGTGGGAGTCCATTATGTCTGTCTATGTTCTAAATCCCACCCTGTTTGGTTGAAAAACAATGGAGTTATAGCCATTTAAAGTTTAAGGCAATCAGATTGCAGCGCACGTGCATGCACGTGTTTACATGACAATTTGTTATGTGTCATGTTGTAGTTCATCCTGAAGTATGCCTATGTTTTAAATTTTATAGCATTTGTCAAAAAACAGAAAAGATATTGATATTTTTGTTTCAGCCAATCAGAGCGAAGCGCACGAGCATGCGCGTGAGTTCGTGCTAATTTGACAGTGTCACATTATCTACAGTATTAATATATCTTTATATAATGAGTTTCAAAACATTTCATCAAAAAATGTAAAAGTAATATCTATATTAAGTATATCAGTCAATTCACTCATTTCACGCGCACGCACGTGCATGCGTATGCGCGCAAAATGACCTTCGTTCCGCACACCTACACTACACACCTATTAACCCTAAAAAGGTTTTAGCTCAGTTCGATGAACAGTTTCTGAGAACACTCGCGCAAAAAAGTACCGGAGAACAAATAAGAAAAAACAAAAAACATGCGCACAATAGCAATATGTCTCCCCGACTTCGTCTGGGGCGACATAATAACAATAGTAAGAAACAGAGTAAAAACAATATGTTCCCAAACTCCGTTTGGGGAACATAATTATGACCCCCAGAGGTAGGGCGGGGCCACATGAAAATATATAGGAAAATTCTTTGAAAATCTTCTCAAAAATAGCAAAGTCATGATTTGTCATACATTTATTTATATGGAAACATTCTTGGGTAGTGTTGATTCAAATTTGTGCGAACCATATCCTCTCTCCTTTAAAAAATCGTTGGGTCTACTATTGTGTTTGAACTTTTCAATAATAAATTAATGTCTGCTTTTATGCTCAGGTGAGCGATGTGGCCCGTGGGCCTTTTGTTTTATTTGTATTTCATATTTTTCATTTGTATTGTATAATTTTTCATATGCATTGTATATTTTTCATTTATATTGCCAAAATTTGTTAAAAATCATTTGTTTTGTATAAATTATCATTTGTATTCTATATTTTTCATTTGAATTTTATAAATTTTCATTTACTGCATTTTCCACAAATCCTTGATAGCTAGGAAACAGTCAATTCAAATCAGAGAATCGGTATTTAAATTGATATTTTTAATTATCAATTCTGCATTCAAACATTATACATTTATTGACTGTCAGTATTATTATTATTATTTGTCAGTAAATGTTTTGTTATACCTTTTACTTTATTTTATTTTTTGACATTCATGTATTCCTTACTGTGGACCATGGACCCAGGTATATACTGAAAGTAATTTAGGATTTCCATCCCTAATGGGACCTAATTCCCTATCCTTGAATATCAGTCAAGTACATGTGCATAATACTCTGATATTATATTAAAGCAATTTTTAGTGGAAAATGATTGCCTGCGACAAATTTTTAACAATTTTATTTATTAAACAGTAGCTAATTAGCAAAGATTGCATTGAAGTATATGGGGAAAAGGGGCTTTACAAAATAAAAATTCAAATAATTTGAATATCTATAAATCCTGCGGTGGAAAGATGCATTGAAACATTAAAAATAGAATGACAATGTAAAACAATTTTTTTACCGGTTATCTTTTTTAAAAAATATTTTTTGATTAATTAAAAAAAGGGGAGATTACTCTTACCAAAATTCAAGGTCATGAATTAGGATATAACTCACTATACATACTAATAGTAATAACTGGTAAGTATGTCTTAATAAACTGAGTATTCAATGCCTACATATCTGTTATGTTTTCAATTTCATTGAATTTTTTCCCATTAGGGATTGAATACCTTAAGTTTATATTAGTTCTGACACCAGTATGATTACTATGAGACAGCTTAATATTAAGCAAAAAATACTGTAAAATATCAGATACATGTAATAAGCCCAACTTCAAATATTCCCTTCAATTCTAAATTAACGGAGATTCCCAAAGTTAATAGGAAACTGGTATAATTTTAACATTCATATTTTGCTTTTAAAGTGATGGAATATGGGGAAATTCTTTCACTTTATTTTTTTCACCTGTGAAAAATCTTAACCCATGGTATCAATAAACAATATAAAAAAATTCTGAAAAATAAAAAAGCCATTTGCCTTATCGATGATTAGTGCTTATTTACTAAAAACGAACATGTACTCATAGTGAAATTGTATAAAAATCCAACATTGTATTTTGCATTATTTATGGATGGACTAAATTGATTAGGTACATGGCAGCTTTCAAGGTGTTTCTGCCTGATCAAATATAAAAAAGTTTTTACATTTTGAAAAAAAAATCATCAAAAACGCTTTACACTAATTTGAATAATATTATTTGTTGTTGATCTATATGAGAAAAAAAGATTTAAAAAGTTCCAATTATGGGCCAAAAATTTATATCCCCCTTTATCAAACCTAATTTACATTATAAATTAAATTCTGTTGTTTAATTTCAGACTGGTAATAAATTAAGAATATGAAATACTTATAAGATCGAGGCCAGTTGGTCACATGGTCACCTGAGCATATTATGCTCAATTTAATGAATACATGTATAATGTAAATTATTGAATTATTTTAACTTTTTCCTTGGTAAAGCCCAATATGAAGGAGTGTGCATTTAGAGGCAAACACCATAGTGCGGGTATAACTGTCTCATGACAGCATCTAGTTACATAAATGATATCACAAAGAGAAATACTTAACATTCTAAAAATGGAGAAAAAAATATATTAAAAAAAATAAAATAAAACCAACATGAAATGAACTTTCAAGCATGTTTTAGCTCTACTGGTCAAAGACCAGCAGAGTTTATGCGATAGTAATGAATCCGGCGTCCGTCCGTCTGTCTAGCTGTCCGTCTGTCTGTCTGTCCGTAAACAATTTTTCATAATGATGCTCCTCCTACAGTTTTGGTCCGATTTCAACATAAGAAAGAGACAACATTAAGATACATAATTCTGTGCATCGGTTTTTGATTTCGATGGACGGTGTTGCCGTTGTTACTAAGAATAGAAATTTCTGTTAAATTCTTTCAAAATGCTACTTCTCCTACAGTTTTGGTTCGATTACAATATAACTTGACAGACAAATAGACTACACTAAGATACATAGTTCTGTGCATCGGTTTTTGATTTCGATGAACGGTGTTGCCAAGTAACTCAAAATAGAATTTTTTGTGAAATTCTTTTAAAATGCTACTCCTCCTACAGTTTTGGTCCGATTTCAATATAACTTGGCACACAAGTAAACTACACTAAGATACATAATTCTGTGCATCAGTTTTTGATTTCAATGAACGGTGTTGCAGTGATTACTAAAATAGAAATTTATGTTAAATTCTTTCAAAATGCTACTTCTCCTACAGTTTTAGTCAAATTTTAATGTAACTTGGCACACAAATACACCATACTAAGAAACATAATTCTGAGTATTGGTTATTTTTTTGATGAGCGGCAAGGATTATTTTTCTATTTATTGCTGTTTCAAAGTTCAAGTCCCAACTGCAAGTGTTCTCTTCCTTTGCTTTGTGTAAATACCAGTAGAGCTACAGTGTCGACAGAGACTTCTGGTTTAAGAGATACCTTTCACAGGTTTTACATGTAATCAAAACATTATTTTGAAGAAATTTTCTACACGGTCCCATCTGAACAATTGTTGAACATTCAACAATTACAATGTATGTTTGTTATCTATATCAGGATACATTTTAACACAAAAATCTTATATCTCACAGCTTCTAACATTGACACTAAAACAGTTTGTTTGTTTGATTGATTGATGTTTTTGCTGTTTGACATCACTTTCAGAATTTTTTTGAAATGTTGCTATTTGGCATTAACGTCACATCACAGATACAGTGTACGCTGGAGAAATTCTGGTATAAAATCGTTACTTTCGCCTTGGATACGACCTTGACTTTGGTGTACCTGTAAAAATAAAAATAGGATATTAAGATAAAAATCAGTCTCAATACATAACTATTCAACTCAAAATCTTATGATTACAGTTTGTATCTTCATCAAAAGATTAATTGATAATTTTTTTTTGAAGATTCAATTCCTGAAATAATATGCCGAATTTCTCACAGCAAACCTCAAAACCAATGCCATATCATAAAAACTAAACCCATATCACCACAACCAAACCCCAGTCTCGATACTAAGCCTATAAATGTTGCTAACGTAATATAGCAAGTACAACCAACCCTACAACTATCAATAATTCCCGAAAAATTGTAATTAGTTATATTAAACTACTGTTGCGGACTTTTTTACACAGATAACTTTAGAATTCCGTAGATTCAGGAAAGTCTAGTTTCCTTTTGAATTTCATTTTGATCCACTATGATGTTTCGTTTTTTCCCTTGAAATCATACTTTAATTTTCATGAAACACTAAATGAACATTTTTTTCTGTAGATACAATTCCTGAAATATAATGTGCCTAAAATAACACAGCAAATCTCAAAACCAATTCCAAATCATCAAAACTAAATGCATATCCCTTAACCAAACCCCAGCCTCGGTACTTAGTCTAAATGTTGGTAACTTAATGATATAGCGAGTACTACCAACCATAAAAGTATCAATAATTCTCTTAAATTGTAATTAATGATATTAAGCTATTATTGTGGAATTTTTCCACTTCAACCAAAGAAAACTTCATAATTCTGTAGATTCCGGAAAATATGGTTCCCTTATGAATCTATTTTCATTTACAATGAAGGCTCTGTTCAATGGGCCTTAGTGCCGAGTATAGGAGAAAATGTGTAGCTCTCCAGAAACAATTGGTGGCGTCTCCATATGAGTGAAAAATTTTTCATTCTTGTAATTTGTTTATGTTTGATAATTAAAATAAAATTTTGTTTATCTGTGTTTTTAAAGCTACTGAAAGTATACTGCAGACACAGACCACTTGCAGCAATAAAAAAAAATCAGCAGTGTCAGTTTTTTTTTCATTCTCTTTAAATATTTGTTAGACATTTCTTTATCTGGCATTTACAAATGAGTAGACAGTTGTAAATTGCGTCGAAAATAAACAAGGATCAATGAACCTAACTCGACGAGGTCAACTTACAATGAGAACCAGTACTATAATCTTTGTCATCTGATAGAGAACAATAGTTCTTTCTAAAGATGTCGTTCATAAAGATAACCTTTTTTTAAACCTCAGCATTTTCACCTAAGAGGTACCTATTATTTTATGATGAGAATGCATCTTCCAGTCTCCAATTTGCAGATTAATTACTTGACATACAACCTTTGATTCTTTCGCTGAAAAGCTTTGCTATTCAATGACTCCAATTCATAAAATATTGTACAACACACGATATAAAGAACATGTCTCAAAAAGACATTATCTGTGATCCCCGGTTACTCGTCAATTTTTAAACCTTCATTAAAATACTGAAATCATACATTATATCATTTCTTATGTCTTTAGTATATGCGCCAGGGTTTAAAAACATCAAATAATTGCAATAGACGAAAAGCGGAGCTGAGTTTTGATGGTGGTGTCAATTAATCTTCACGAATAAATTATCAAATAAAATCTTGTATTTGAAAAGTAAAATCAACAATTTTTATCCTTTGAATTTAAAACAATGTTCTCACGAGACTTCGATAAGAATTATCAATTGTCTAACACCGTGGGCTTTGATGATTTTTCGGGACATGTTTTAATTCTTATATGCATGTATTTACAATTTTCCTAAGCATTGTCAATGATAAGAGCACACGAATAAATATAGTGGTAGATGCATATATTTATACACATTTAAATAATTTAAGGCGAAAAACAACATAAAAACAACAAAAAAAAAAAACGCTAACAATTCCAAAGAAGTAATAACAAATTTCTCACATTTAAGCTGAACAACTACATAATCATGTACACTAGACTAATCACTTGAATATTCAAAGAGATATGACACTCTATCCACGTTTTGGGCTCATATAAACTCGGAATTTTTTTTGTAATGTGTTAACAGAATGCAACAAAAATGATGATTATTAAGTTTGGATCTCATCTCCAAATCTTTTGAAATTTTGAAGACAGAGAGAATCCGTGTGAAATATACTAATATTGTTTCTTTATTCCTACACCAAATGTATTATTATGTATTTGTTCACGTCATGTATTGATCAATTATCGCTAAGTTAATCAGAAAATGTATTACAGCATTTAGCACGAAAATCAGAAATACGAGTACATATGTCTGTCAGGAGGGTAAAATCAGTGGGGGGGACACTTTCTTTTTCAGAGATAAATCTGAGCCCCCCCCCCCCCCCCTTGTAAAAAATTTGTTTCACCTATAAGCAGTTACGATATCAATAAATACACATTGATGTTATTATTATTTTTTTTTACTCGAAATAAGAAAAAGATACATTATCTTTATTTTGATTTTGGAATCAGGGTTCCTCTTCTTCTTTTGTTTTATCAACTTTTGTGCACGTATCCATTCTTGTCTATGTGTTTTTTTTCTCAGCTCACCCCTTACAAACTATACCCCGTGAGTGCATGAATTACTGTGTGTATTTACAGCAAATCAGTGTTCGCTCTTTTGTGCCCTTTGAATGATATTATAAAAGAAAAAATAATATAGTGCTTAAAATACTAAGACATTTGATTCACCAGTTATAGCTTTAAAAAAAATTAAAACGTGATAAGGGAATTACCAAATCTGCGACGAAAATACCTAAAGAACAAAAAGAAAACCCACCCACTCTAAGTTAAGAAGAATACGAATAATCTGTGAAAAAAAAACCAAGAATTAATATTATTATTTTTATCTTATCTTGCTACTGCTCACAATATTAACTTTATATAGAACCTTATTAAAATGTCTCCGCCCATTTTCATGTAGTAAAGAAACCGTACTCTGTTTGAAAGAAAATGTTCGGGATTTGTATGTGAGTAGGTGGAAATTGGCTTACATTTCTTCACATTAAAAATTATCAATAGTTATTGCACATCATTTCAATTAAAAATACTATACTATACTATACATCATGAAAATAAATAAAAAAGAATTCCGTATCTTGAAGTTCATTCTGTAATATAATGGCGAAACAAGGGACCAAGCTACTATACTTAAGTCGAATACTCCTTTAGATAAAATGTACATGTACCTATATATTTGTTTCCACCTTTCCAAATTGTTTTTTTTTTTCAATTTGTAACCAATTTGTATTAATCTGTTTTTTGGCTCGTTGTCTTACAGGAATTCCTTGATTAATAAAATTCTATAAAGAGTTAACCAACCAACTAACCCCCTCAAAAATTTTCTGATTTCACGCCTGTCTCTGATGCATCTCTTCTGAAGGTACGACTGACAAAAACTTGTCATTTTTAGTGTATTTTTGTAAATGTTCGGACGGACATTTCTACTCTTGATTTTTATCTGTTATCTATTATCATTGGAATTTACATGACTAAGAAAAAATTATAAAATAATTGATATGAATACTGTTTGAATAAAAAAGGCAAGGAAGGCACAAAGTTATGTACACCATCATCAAGATTTAAGTTATCGAGGCCAAAATATAGTACATGTACAAACTTCACGTAGTACGTACAGAAAATATTTAAATTTTTAAGAACATATTGAAATGTGTATTTTAAAATTAAATGCCTTCAGATTCTGCTAAGGTGTAGCTTAACTTCTTCCTGGTTTTTAAAGTTCATACTTCTGTACACAAAGTTTTATTTTTACTGTCAGTAAATGTATTAGAACAATCAGTTGTTTTTAAAAGTAACCTACAGCTCCACTACACTTATCAATTTTGTATAGTATTCCGTTGAGGTTCATTTTGTTTAAGAACTAGAAGATGTAAATGTCGTTTTCTGATCTCCTACCTGCCTAGAATGTCTTTTTGTTTGTTTCTTTGTTTGTTTGTTTTTTTGTTTTTTTTTTTTTTTTTTTTTTTTTTTTTTTTTTTTGTTTTTTGCTTTGATACTCTCAGTCATACGTTTAGATTTGTAGATCCCACTAGAAACGAATATTAAATAGAAAAAACATCTTAATATTTGTAATAAAGCTAATGTTTTATGTAATTTTTTTAAAATGACCCAAATAATAAGCTAACAAGAATTATGAATTTAACCTGACTGTAAAGGTCACTGTCAAATTAAAGTGAGAAAGACGACGTTAGTTGTATCGGCCATGCAACACCGTTACTCTACTGTAAAATGAGAGTCACACAGTTTTAACTTCCAATTTCCCAATTACATTTTCTCTTCAGTTGCACTTATATTTGATATTAATTCTTACAAAAGCTAATGTGGCTCACATAAATTCCATGTGATATTCACATGCATATTGTGTAAACCATTCACATCAGAAGACGAAACCTATTCAACACTCCATACATGCTATATAAGCCAACTTAAGACTAACTATAAGGTGCCGGTATGCTCTCTCTGTTGTACGTTCAATCACAGATATATTTTGGGCTTTCCCATCGCTAAAGGAAACACAGCCATTCTTTCTGTAATCGGTCATCTCTAATTCCTATAGGAACCTTATATTCCTAAATTCAATGGTGATACTTTCGAAGGAACTTGATAAATTATTGTCAATTTATATTCTCATAGGAGCAGAGCAAGCACGGGCCTCTAAAACCCTATGAGAAGGATAGGGTGCAATGGAAGAGTAAACATCCCCTGTCGAATTGTCACACCCACCGTTTGCACCTTGTAATAATCAGGCTAAAGGGAAACTCTTAGAAATTGTGACTTGGGTTTGATGCTCATTCTTGAAAAGGATTTCATTATCCAGCCATACTTTTGCCAAGGTTTTGACATTTTGGACAATTAAATGGATTTTTTTGTTATAAAAATAACTTGCATATGGTAAGAAATATAAGAGTCGGAAAAAATATCTAAGCTTCTGTGGGAGAACGCTACGGAGCATGTCACGTACCACCTATATTACGTGATCCGCACAGTAGCCGAACAATTGCAGATGCTCGTTAAATTTGAAGTGGACTACTTTGAAGAATCTTCAACAATGTAACCCTATATGATGTCTTTTTTGGAATTATTCAATTTGTTAGCAAAAATTTTAATTACCTCTCGTATACATCTCTCTCCGAATTAAACTGTATGAAGTTTTTCTGTTTTAGTGCTCCCTTGAATATTTTTTGTAACTTTCTACCACATTTAACTATATTAATTGATTGTTTATTGTTTAACGTCCCGCTCGAGAATTTTTCACTTAGATGAAGACATCACCGTATACCGGTGAAGGGCTTCAAATTTAGACCTGTACTACATATAAGCACTCAGGGCCATTGAGCAGTGAGCCCGGGATCTACATTTTTAATCTGAAAGATTCTTAATAAAGTTGATGGATCAGGTTTTAATTTTCTTCAGCTCAGCCACAAAGCATTCATTCAAGGAGACAATTTAGTCAGTGCTGATGAACTCAATGATATTAATGTAACGACAAGTGAATATTAATCTGCACATCACTTTTCATATAATACCCTTGGCATTGTAATCTAAACTGCTGTTCATTTATATTTAGCCGGTAAAATCTCTAAATTTGATTTGAAACACCTGTAACTGGCGTCGACAATATAGATGTACAAAGACCCATGAACTTAGCTAGACTAGGGCATTTAAAATGCGTCTATAATTATGTCATCTGGTACAGAAGAACAGTTCTTTTTAAAGATGTTATATCCTCATAAATGATTTTTTTCCAACTTGAGCAATTCTACTTACGTGTACCCATTATTTTATGATAAGGGGATGTATCCTCCAGTCCCCAAATTGCAGAGGTTTCTTGACTTAAACACTTTCAAATAAAAATGAATAGGCTTCTTTCACTGAAGTGAAATCTCGATCTGTGTCGATGAACTGAAATCCACAAAAACTCGTATAACACACAATGTAAATAAGGGTAAGACGTACTTGGTTCCAGGTTGTCCTGTTTTCGATTTTTATTTTTTTTTAAGAATTAAGTATTTTAGTCTTTCTTTATCACCTTCATTTCTTTATGTCCAAAGAAACAGGGCGAAACGATTAATATAAAAGTATGTCTGAAAAAAGGGCATAGAAATCTCAAACATATTTGGACTATCATCCAGATTTAAATTGATGTCAAAAAAGGTATTTGTGTACATGTATACACAATATGTACGGAAAAAAGGTATTTTTGCTACAAATTTGTTGAAAAATGTATTATAAAATAAAATACTAAATAACATTCTTTCTTGTTTCTAAAAGTACAATAATAATTCTGAGCACAAAGTTTTAATTTACTGTTCATAATTGTATCAGAACAAATAGTTGGTTTTAAATGTAACCCATACATCCACTGCATTAAGTTGAGGTCGGAAATATTTTTTCCCAAGATAATATAGATATCGTTTAAAGAACCTTTAGAAAGGTTATGCAATAAAATGTCTTTCTGTTTTCAATCGTATGATATGGCATACCTTTATTTTTATTATTATAAATTTATGTAACATCTGAAGAGTTGTTATACTAGTATGAAACCTGTCAAATTTGAAAAACGATCCAAAAGAGGTAAAGCTTGCAAGAGCCACTGAATTTTGCCGGATTGTAAAGGTCAACTTCAAATCATCGTGAGAAAAACGACATTAGTAGTATCAGTCACGTAACACAGAGACTCTAGTCCTTAATGGGAGTCAAAAAAGATTTTATTTTCATTCATACCTTTAAATTTTCTGTTCAGTTGTACTTTTAACATTTTCTTCGCTATCTAGTTTTACACGGTCAAATTTGGCTCACGTAAATTTTATGTGAAATTCACAAGCATATTGTAAGAAATCTTCACAGAAGAAAGCAAAACCTATTCAACATTGCATGTATGCTAAACTAGCAAACATAAGACTAACAATTAGGGTTTTGTGTGCTCCTCTATTGTACATTTCAATCAAAAATATATTTTGGCCTCTATCGTCGCTAATCATGGACAGTGTCATTCTTTCTAGTATAATGGGCCATCTCTTATACATATTGGAACCTTATATTCCTAAAGTCAATGGCTATACTTCCGAAGGAACTTGATGAATTATTGTCAAATTATGTTCTTATAGAAGTATAACAAACACAGGCCTCTAAAACTCTATGAGAAGGGATAAGGTGCAAAAGAGGAGTAAACATCCCATGTCGACTTGTCACATCCTGTTCACCTTGTCATAGTCGGGCAAAACAAAATATCTTAGAAAATGTTCGATTTGGGTTTTGATGATTAATATTCTGGAAAAAGATTTCATTATCCAGCAACACTATTGTCGATATTTGGCCATTTCTGACTATTAAATGGGCTTTTTTGTTGTAAAAATAACTTTCATTTGGTAAAAAATATCTGAGTCGGAAAAATCTTTCAGCTTCTATGAAAGAACAAAAATGCAGAACGCTATGGAGCATGTCACATGACCGCCTATATTACTTGATCCGCACATTGGCAGAGCAATTGCAGATGTGTGTTAAAATTTGAGATGACTGCTTTAAAAAATCAACACTATAACCCTAAATGATTTCTTTTTCGAATTTATTCAATTAGTTTGCAAAAATGTTAATCACTTCTCGTAAACTTCTCTCTCTGAATTAAAGAAATTTTTCTGTTTAAGTGCTCCCTTCAATACTTTATTAGTTTCTACAACATTTTACTATATGATAAAGAGCAGTGTAAAGGCAATGCAAAATAAAAATTACCTGAATTAAGATAGCATCAAAATATATTGACTAAAGAAGTATCTGCGTATTTACAATATTTGCATTATTTTGTCCATTATACGTACGGTATATATCAGAACATATTTGTAAAGTTGATATTCTCTACAATCTATTTTCATCAGGGGACTATAAATGAATGTGACATTGACGAGGGTTACTCAATTTTAAAAAAAAATCTGTATTTTACATGCCTTTTCATGCATATTCCGTTTCAGGACTCTCGCTAAGACTGAGTACTCAGGTGGCTTTTTTCTTTTAAATACTACTCGATGATTTTAAATCACTTTCAATCTTGAATTTCGCAAAGTCACTACGGATGCACTGAACCAGTTATGCCGAATCAACCTAATATCAAATTAGAGTGAAATTATGCAATACATCTTGAGAACTGTCATATAACTAGAATTAATTTTGAAATACTGCCACAAATAGGTGAAGCATGAGTCCTTACTTTACTAAAGCCGTTGAATTTCACATATAAAGGTCAACTTGAAATTATTCTGAAAAACACAGTTTTTGTCACGCAATACAGAGAGTAATCCCTTAAATGGAAATCATCAGATTTTACTCCTCTTATCAACTTTACATTGTTTTTGTTCAATTGTACTCCAGGTGGTCTATAGATATCCACTATCTGGCTGATCAAAATGAATAACTTGTGCGTTTTGACACAAAACATAAATGTTGTCTTTACCTTGACCACATGCATACTTAAACAGGCAAATATTCGTGCTGAATATTAAGGATTGTTTTTTTTTCTAATTATTCATCGCAGTAGCAAATACAATTTATCATTGAATGAAATGCTGACTAACGTTTTTCATACCAATTGTTAGTCCATTATTTATACACTGAATTGACCACTGATTTTTTCCGTTATTTCCTGATTATGACAACGAGCACACGGCGGGTGTGACCGGTCGGCAGGGGATGCTCACTCCTCCATGGCACCTGATCCCACCTCTGATGTTTCGGAGGTCCGTGTTTGCTCTGCTCTTATTTTGTATATTTGTTTAATGGACGTTGAGATTGAATACTGTTCGTTATTTCCATATCCTACTGTTAAGGCTTCCCGGAGCTTAAGATACATTTAAGGCGTAACAAAGATAATTTTTAGTTTTACTTTAAAGTTATGTACTTTAGTACGCCAAATTCATACAGAGAATCCTCTAGGCTATATAAAAAACATATTTGTTTCGATGTCACATGACCTTCTTGATCACATGACGGTCATTTCTTCTTTTTCGAAATGTTTCACATCAATCGCTTCTTCGCAGGTTATTAACACAATAAACTTTTTTGTCACATAAATAAACAGGTAGCATCCTTTGAAACCGAAATGTGCTTGAGAAAAAAAGCTATACTATTTCTTTGGTACAATTTATTTCATATAAACTTCAACTTTCTGACAAATCTGAGGGTATTTTGCGCTGAATATCGTCATCTGTTTTAAAACAAAGCCATTAAACATTTTTCCCAAGCAGGATTCAGTTAGAGGGGAAAGTCCTCTTACATATTTCCACAAAAGATATTAAATAAATCCTCATTAACGACCTGCGCTAGCCTCTTTTATACACATGTTATGAATTTCTGCTTCTATCCACGGGTATGAAAGAGGGTAATTGTCAAACGTATTTTTTCGTAGTGTGAACACACTGACGCTAAACAAGAGTAATAAAGCAAAGTTATCTAAATTATTCAGATATATATTAGACATTTGAAAAAAGATAAAAACACGTTGTTATTAAACTAGCATTCTGCGACTTTATATATGCAGATTGAACTAAGGTGTAAAGTTTATGACACTCTCCCCATAATTACAGCTCAAGTATGCAATGACTTGATGTCATTTTCAATTATGACGTCATATACATGTGTATTTGTAGTTCAGGGAAGTTCATGCAGAGAGTACACTACAATATTCTCTGGGAAGCCTTATTGTACCTGCAATGATTTAATCAAAAAGATATTTTGAAAAGATCATTAGACATGCTTACAAGTATGAGTCTATAAAGATACGGACATTGCTATTATGTAGAACTTCAAACAAGTTGCATGAGTATTTGAATTTAGTATGTTTTTTTTTGTATTTTTTTCCTTACATTTTAGGTCATAACAGGTATTTTCATTTGAACCTACAAGTCAGTTACCGAAGCCATATTTTGTGCTCCTCATATCGTATTGATATTATTCCCATCGCTAAACGTTGATGTTGCAATTATTTCTTTTATAATTAGTTGGGGTGGTGTTTTATCCCTAACAATACATGAATCCAGCTGTTAAACTTTTAAAAGAACATATTGTTTTACATATGCCATATTTTTATAGGGGCAGAGCAAACACAGGCCTCAAAAGCATATGAGTTGGGATTAGTTGCCACAGAGGAGTGCGCATTCCCCGTCAACTTGTCACAACCACCGTGTGCCCCTTATCTTGATCGGAAAAAAGGAAAAAATACCAGACAAATCAATGAAAACAACTGACTTAACAATTTGTGTGAAACATACACTTGTATCACCAGCAAATTTGTCAATACCATGCATCATTTAGCAGTTGATGGTATATTGAGCTATGCAATGAATGCATATGGTATGAATTTGGAGACTTAAACCCCATATGAAGAATGCTTATGGTGATTTGCTATATAAATTAGGGATAATAGCAATACAAATTTCAAGTTAATATGTTTATTTTAAAAACATAATGCATGATAACCATTAATGTCAATTTCTAGTCAATATCCAACACCTTGAAACTTGAAACTTGTTTATTTAATTAAACGCCTATTTTTACATAAAACGTATTCAATGGCGTTGTACATTAAGAAAATAAAAAGATATTTACATATATACATAAATTATACATATTCATAAAGTCCTCTTTTTTTTACACATAATACTACATACATACGAAGAATTAAAACAAGGAATTGAAGTCTCTGAAGAAGTATTTTTTAAATTTGTTTTTGAAAATGTCAATTGATCCTGAGTTTTGAACACTGGTTGGCAGTTCATTCCACAGTTTGGGGCCGATGGTACTAAAACTTCTGTCACTAAAGGTTTTTCTCTTATTAAATGGAACATTATAATGACTTTCAGAATTTCTTGAAGAGCGTAAATTGACATTTGATGTTTTTTTCGTTAACAGTTCTTTTAAATACTCCGGTGCTTGGCCAACAGAACAATTGTACATGAATGTTAGAATTTTAAAAGATATTCTGCATTTGATTGGTAGCCAATGAAGATCAGAAAGGGCTTTCTTAGAACTGTCATATTTTTTGCGGTTTAAAACTAGTTTTGCGCACATATTTTGAATTCTTTGCATTTTGTTGATTTCTCCTTGCGATATACCATACAGAATCACATTGCAATAGTCCAAATGGGATATAACTAAAGATAAAACTAAGACTTCTGTTGCTTCGGTCGTTAAATATTTTCGAATACATTTGATTTTTTGGTAATTAAACATAGCTGTGCGGCATTTTTTGTTGACATGATCTTTAAAATTTAAGTTCTCGTCCAGAAAAGCACCTAAATATCGTATACATTTAACAGATTCGATCTCATTTTCGTTAATGTTTATAGATTTTGTTGTACATTTTTCTAGTTGCCGTTTGCTTCCAAAGAGGATGAATTCTGTTTTTGATGAATTCATTTTAAGCTTGTTTGCATTCATCCAATTGTTAATATCGATAGCACATTCCTCTAGCTCGCGAATGGCGTTAATTTCATTGCGTTTTGACGTTGGGTTAAACCGTTTATTTGCGGTATGGTCGTCTGCAAAGCCATACACCGATATGGTTGAAGGAATGACATCAAATAAGGTCCCTGCGTATGTGACCGTTGCCACCGTTGTGACGAAATATATAACACCGACGTGTCAGACTCTATGATAATCGTCTTTCTTCTCGAGTTTACTGGGATATATTGAATAAACATAGGAATATAAGTAAATATTGTTAATTGATAGAACGTTGTTAATATACCTTTATGTTGAAATGAAAGACACTTCATTTTCCACAAACCCTCGATAGCTAACAAACAATCAAATCAATTCACAGTACCAGTATATGTTTTGATATTTTAATTGTCAATTCAATCATTTAATTATTTACACTATTGAATATTCCAAAGGCATTCATACAAAATCTCACAACTGAATTAAAATGACATCAATTGCAGATTAGATTTACAATAAATAAGGCATGTGTTTATTGCAGAATAAACAATTACTATATAATGTTAAAAAAGAATGTTGCAATGAAAAATGAATCCAGGTAAACTGAAAGTAATAAAGTTGATACAATGCAGTTCTGTTACCAGTATGATTACTATGTGGCAGCTAAATAAGCTAAAAGTAAACTAAATAAGCCCGACTGTAGGTTTAGATATTTCTTTTAATTTTCCTTTTATTCCTTTTCATTATGAATTAATACCGTTTACTTGAGATTTGTGGAGGAAACTCGTATGTT
>PRKT01001089.1:35000-40148 GCA_003671525.1 Saccostrea glomerata
ACAAGGTGAATGTTAAAGCCGTGCACTTAATGGCTGTGAATAGTATAATGTGCTTTTTAGTTATGTTTTATTTTCTCACTATATTGTTTGCTTTTATGTGATAAGAAGAAAAGATGATATTTTCTTCCCTTTTTAGTATACTTCGTTTATACGATTTTTAAAAAATGAAATAAAAGGGAAAGTTGTCAGTGAATAAACATGATAATTTGTAAGAAAAAAAAAGCACAAACACTTCGAGAACTTTATTCTGAAGAATATTAGTTTCCAATGTAGCCATGCTTATTATTTATAGTAAGCTTGCTTTGGTTACACGCATGAGGAGCTCTCGTTTACGTGCTGGGTGAAAATAATTACCTGTGCATATATAGGTCATGCACCAGCTCATTTAAAACAAGACTCGAAAACAATTTCAATTTCATGAGATCAGTAAGATGTTAAAGCACAACTTTATAATCGATAGTCATTTCGAAATATTTACCGTTTTTGAGTTATAAAGCAAAAACTTTCAAGGTCCCTTGATCCCTAATTATAGGGGCCAGCCCCTTTTGAATATTGTTATATGAAAGCTCTTGCAAATATGCAAAATTTTTGTTCATTATGTCTTAACAAAATATTTTTAGTTTTCAAGATAAAAAGGAAAATATGTGTAAATTTTCGCTCTTTTAGGCGTTCTAATTTTTGACCCCTATATAACGCCATTGTGAATACAAAAAATCGAAAAACAAAAACCGATGTGCACAACTTCAATCCTTCTGTTACCTAAAATCAGTAAAAATTTTGCTTCAGCTTTTGTGGTCTCTGAGCCTTTATCCGGAAACGAAAGCCTATGAATTTTTGTTGAAAGGGAAATAACTCAAAACCGGAAGTGACTTTTTGAAATTTTAGTACGCATTCTGATAGAGATTATAAACGTCTTTAACCTCTGAAAATTTGAGCGAAATCCGTTGAGAAATGAGTGAGATATGAGGCCCAAAAGTTGCGGTCTAGGAAGTAGAAGAAAAAAAAAGAATAATAATCTTTACCATCAGAATCAGTAGAAGGTCTTCCGTTGGAAACGGAAGACCTTAAATATTTAAGGAATTGTGAAAATATTTTACAAATATTTATGTATTATAAACAGTTAACCAATAGGCATGCCTACTATCTGATTTCACTATTAATCTGAATACGTCGGTCAGAAGTACAATAAACAGCAATGCTGAATTGGTAGTTCATTTTTCATACCTGAAAGTTGAAAGAGATCCCTGTTCTGCATTATTTAATTTTTAATATAAGAATAAAAAGCAAAGTTGATTCAATAATGCAGATGATTAATAATTTGTTATAAATCTGTAAGTCAAATCTAATGCATATAAAATCTATATAAAAAAATGAAAATGAAAGATTAGATAAGAATGAAAATCAGTATTCATTTCAACATAAAGGAAAAAAAAATATTGACAAAAGCGATAACGTAGAATCATGTGTCTCGAAAACGCTCATTTGCATTAAAATATGGAAAACCTGATATCAAACATTTCTTTTGCCATAGTTTAATTCTGCAAAGATACTGAGCTTGTACTGCTATATTTAGAAAGGAATTCTGCAAAGATACTGAGCTTGTACGTATTTAAACAGTGTTAAGAAAGAGGCTTACATAGGCATTACTAGCAGCCCATAAGCATTCCCATTTATTTGTCAATAAAATTTTGCCTGGATAAAAAAATCAAACCTGATTGACTTGATATCTCCTTTATTGGAATTTTTATTTTAAAAGCTGTTCTATTTATATTTTATCAGAGAAAATTTACATTTTTAAAGTGCTTAACTAAGTGCAGTTTTTTTGAATGGTCAGAAAGATAAGCTTGTGCATGCTGTTTATTTCATGCAATTTACGATTATCCTTCTTGTCATCTATTGATGAAAAAAATGTTTATATTTAAGTTAAAATAGTTAAATAAACACTTGCGTACTTTCAGAAAAGAATTTGAATAATTTCATGTACAATATAATACGATAGTAAATAAAAGATTGAAATAACATGTTTTAAAATGATAACTACAGTGTTAAATAAGGTAAAATTAGAATGGATTATAGCAAAGACGGAAAGGGATACAATATATTTATAGCCTGTGAGACTGTTTTACACTTGCTACAAATCCAAACAAATCATTGTTCTTTAATAAAAAAAAGCTCAGGTGAGCTAGAAGAGGTGACATCATTTTAAAAAAGATTGAAAAATTAATACTTTATAAAGTGATTTTGATTGACATAGCGGTTTATTTAAGTTTTCGTTTCTTTATTTTGGAAACAAAGAACGCGGAAGCCACAAATCATCCTCTTGCTCTGATGTAAATAATTGGCAAAATGCATGAAAATCCCCTCCGGAATGTAACAATGCACATCCTAGTATCCTTACTGTAGGTTTCACATGACTTCTTTTTCGCCATTCATGCAATAGGCGTTTGATTCTCTTCAGAACATTATATCTATGTTCGTCAATGATTTGTTCAATTCGGCTAACAGTAAGGCCCAACTCTAGACTTAGCTGGAAATATTCTCGTCCAATGTATCCTGCCACTTGATCCAGTTCCTCATCGGATAGGATTTTATCCAGTTTATTATAGGGAATATCTTCCATGACTATTAAAAGGGTAAAAGTATGTATTAATTATTGCAAAATAGTGAAATAAATAAATAAATAAGAAAGAACTCATAAAACAATCCATCCTTAAAAGAATACAAAAATGTTAATGGTTAAACCAAAATATATCACAAAGGGTATGAGCAATTTTAATTCCTTTATACCAGTTTTGAAAAATGGCGTTTTGCCGCAGGACAATCACAACGGTCACGTGTCTTTCGCAGCAAATCAGATTCTGATTTACTAGCAATTGCATTTGTATATTTTGGAAATACATAAAATAACTTTAACACTTACAAAAAGACACTGACTTTCATAAGTATGTTTATTGATCAAACGCACGTGAAAGCTTGAATTTGTTGCTCTGTAGCAATAATGGAGAGAGAGAGAGAAGGAGAGAGAGGGGGAGAGAGAGAGAGGGAGAGCAAAATTAATATCTAGGGAAAACATTTATTGATAAATGGTGTTTGAAGATTGAGTTTTAAGAAGAAAAAAATCCTCAAGTAGTGTATGGATTTAAAAGAATTACATTTTTCTTCATCCTAAAGCAGTAACTTTTTTTAAAAAGTAATCTAAGATAGCACTTACCTTTCATGTCAAAATTGCTGCATTTATTGACCTGAAAAATTGATTGAATCTTTCAAAAACTTTTTGTCACATGAAATTAAGGACAAAGAAGATGATAGACTGGATTTATGTGTAAGTGTTAGGACATTTCAGGGAAAATGGAGAGAAGGGTATCGGAGATATATTTGTATTTACAGAACGTTTTACTCAATATATATCTTTTTCTTTACTTCACAGAGTGTGTGTTTGTCAAGTTGCAATTGCGCCAATACTCTTTCCAGATCGGAGAATGTAGGTTGTGATCTTTTACGCCATTCATGTAGGACGTAAAATCTCTGGTCATCAATTGATGGGTGTTCTCTCTCTATCCGTTTGACTTCCATGTCGAGGATTCCGAGTTCCGTAGCAATTCTCCCTAATTCATGTGGATTTAAGTATCTTGATAGCCGTAAGAGTTCCACATCTTCTACCAACTTTTGCGAAGAGCATCCAATACCTGTAAGCAGATCTAGATTCAATACTTTTCTGATTAAATGTACATCTCACCAAAGTTTCCAGAATATCTTTATAGTTTTTTAACCTACCTGGGCAGTTGTCTTTGCATTTTTGTTTCTCCCAATATGAAGCATCGTCATGCTATTAAAGAAGGAATGAATTAGGAATGCTTGGTTTGCGTACAGAAAAAAACTATTTGGAAGAAGCAATGATTACATTCATAAAATCCAGTAAAGGAAACCATGGTGAACTTGGCAGAAACACAAAAACTTTGAAAAATCTACATAAGAAATTATCTTCGAAGGAAAAGTATTAATCACTGGTCGAACGGTCACACACGGTGTTTACCGTTCTATCAAAGGGATAAGCATCACGAGGAAAAACGTAACGTGTTAGAAACTGACCATAAAAATGTGTTTTTAAAGTAAGACTAACGGAAGTCAACAGCATTTTTGTTTGTGTGAGGACCGGTAATTATGTTCCCCAAACGGAGTTTGGGAACATACCCTAAAATCTTGAAAATAAGACGGATTTAATAATAAGCCGGTTTTGAAAATAAGCCACCTATTTCTTGCATTTAAAATTACTCGAAAATAAGCCAGTTTTGAAAATAAACCGGTCATGACAATGCCATTTAGGAAAGATGTTAAACGTTTGACGATTTCCTCGTCTTAAAAATTTGACGAGTGAAAACTTTGACGATATTTATTTACGGTGCAAAATAAAAAGTTATCTTTCTTTAATTCATTTAACCTTTACCAATTTCTGCATACGACATAGTACGAACGAAATGTTTGCTTGTAAAGCATTTAACTGTCAGGTAATACTGCCCGAAGCAAGAAACCTTCTGATCGGCAGGGCTTGGTAGTAATTACATTTCAATGTATCGTATAATTGAGTTGTTTAAATATGTGTTTGTTTGATTAATTTATCAAGTAATTCAATCGCAAGCGGATATCTTATATAATATTTTATTTTCATTATTCATGTAAATTCATATGCTGTATACAATGAAATTACATTTTCGGGATCGGCATTCTCAAAATATAAAGTAGATGATCCTAAATAACGTACACCGGGAAACGCCAATGAATACAAGAGTGCTCTCTTATCTAACCAGTTTTTTGCATTGATAATAAGCCGCAATTTAAAAATAAGCCGGTCTTGAAAATAAGCCCCCACTTTCTTAACAAAACTTAAAATAAGCCGCGGCTTATTTTCAAGATTTTAGGGTATTGGTTTTACTCTGTTTCTTTTTATGTCGCCCCGAACGAAGTCGGGGACGACATATTGATATTGTACGCATGTTTTTTTTATCCAGGCTGTTTCTCGGAGATGGCTGGGACAATCTTCCTGAAACTTTCCTCAAAGGACGATCACTGGTTGTAGTTGTGCAGTGAGGTCGTTCAGTTCCAATATGTCTACCGTTGCCATGGAAACCTGTAAAAAGCGACAAATTTTGT